>JAJLWO010000069.1:0-76604 GCA_030570775.1 Ogataea pignaliae | reverse complement strand
GAGATCGGTCAAAAAAAAGAATGTAGCCGCACGAGGGGAGAGCCCGGAAATGCCGTTCCTTTTCTTTGCTGCTCTTTGCTCTTTTTCATCTAAGGTTTTTCAACAGCAATCATCGGAAAGTGGCAAGGCTCATTGACTAATTGATTCAATATATGCATACACTAAACTATGACTATGGATGACAGGATGAAAGGACAAAAATACACAAGTTTGAAAGAACCCTCCATCATCATACCACGCAAAGAGAGGAAGGGATTCTCCGTCCACCAGCAATAGCAGAGAAGCAGCCATTAATTAGGCCACCAAAACCACCGGGCGGGCTGGGGCTGGGGCTGCTGCTCATGCAATGCACACCATAACAGTGCCGAATAGGGCAACCAACTTGTCTCTACTCTAACTCACGGCAAGACATTTTTACACTTCAGCAATCGTAAACGTAAAGGATGGACATGGTTGTATATATTGATAAGGTTATAAATCCTAAATGGAAAAAATCTCAGCTGTTTCCGTTTTTAGTTTGCTATGGTTGAGGCTACGAATTGGGGAGGGAAATATGGATAGGGTCGGTCATTCGGTATTGCGAATAAATAGATGAAGAATAAATAGATAGATAGTTTACGGTTGTTGCTAATGTTTTAAGTTCTTTGTTACACCAAGATTCACGGTCGGTATACAGCGGTTGAGCAAATGGTTACAGGAAGGTAGTACAGTAAACCAACACGTTAGACTCATAGTCTCAATAATCCTCATCAACATTCGAAAACGGTCGATTGTTTAATTGTATTATACGAAGAAAAGTAATAACATGCGTATGAAGAGACCAACAAACACAAAGAGTAACAAAAGGAGAAGAGTTTCTCAAAACAAAAAAAAAAAAACAAAAAAAAGAGAAGAACTTGAAAATGGATTCATGGATGAACAATTAATAGCATCAAAGAAACACTTTAAACAGTAAAATTGCAACGGTCCATGTCACCTACCCCAAGGAAGTAAAAGAAAACACAATAGAAAACAGTAAATAAGAGGAGGAGGAGGATAAAGAAGCTGAGAAAGGGAAGTAAGTACAACGAATCAATTCAAACATTCAAGATAGGAAGAAGGAGAAAGAAGTGAGAAGGCATTAAAAGCAGATTTGGAAAATGAAAAAAAAAAAAATTACGCACAGACAAACACAGAGAAACCTCCAAAGAATCATCATTTCAGCGCCTGTTTCAGCTTTGAAAAGAATCCCTTCTTCTTCTTTTGCTCTTTGATAGGAGTACTAGGTTCAACCTTCTTCACGGCATTAGGAGGAGCAGAAGAGGCCTTATCGTCAACATCAGCAACGACAGTTTGATCCTCCTCGCCTTTCTTAACCTTGCTAACAACCTTTTTAACATATTTGGTCTTCTTACCAGATGACGAAACATCATCCTCGGCAGTTGGAGCGGTCGAAGTTGCTGCTGTTGTTGTCGTTGCGTCTTCCGTTGGTGTGGATTCCTGTGGTGTTGTAGCAGATGCACTACCTGTACCAGAAAGAGCAGGAGCAGCGGCAGGAGCAGCAGCAGCGGCAGCGGCAGCAGCCTGTGCGTTTAAAACTTTTGGATCAACCGTTCTAACCTGGCTAAACTCCTTAATTTCAGATGCATCCTGAGGAATCACAATGTTTTGTTCAGAAGCAGCTGGTATGCTACCACTAGCCTCCTTGGCCTTAAGTTCCGCTTTAGCATCTTCGGCCTCGTTCAATGCCTTTGCATCAACGTTTCTAATCTCAGTGAAGGCTTGAATTTCATGAGGATTGGATGGAATAACGACGCCTGGTTCACCCAAGGTCGTTTGTTGTCCTTCAGTTGAAGGCATGACTGTTGGCTTGTATTCTTTATTCTCCTTTTCGGTTGGAATGGAGGAAACCACTGGGACTGACAAACCACCTGCTTCAGGGATCTTTGCGGAGGATGACGAGTCAGCCTGGACTAGTTCGGATGAATACAACACGTTGTTTTCATTTCCGGATTCATCAGCTTCCCTCTTGAAAGAGTCTGTTGTTTGCCAGTTACCATCAACGACGAATTTGAATAGGGCTTTTTCAAAACCAACTGGAAATGGAATCGTGAATGAAAATGAACCGTCTGTCTGTTTGATTAAAGGGTACGATTGTGACCAGTTGTCAAAGTTTCCAGTGACGATAACTTCTGAAGGACCTGCTGGCCTATAGGTATGTTTTTTTTTTTCATTTTTCAGAATGGTTCCTAGGTTGAGATTGTGACTTTTTCAATGGCATTGAGGAAAAAACATCCACAAATGTGCATATTGAAGAAAGAGAAACCTCAACATTAGAACGATTAGAAAAATTGGAATGTTAGTGTTGCTGGGCATGAATGATGATGAGCATTAGCTTGCCACCCCAAAACAAACAACCCAATTGAACAACAAGCAATTGGGTTGTTTGTTTTGTTTGTTTGTTGGGTGGTTGGAGCAGAGCGATACGGATGGATGAATACTTACCATGTAAAGGTGTAGCTTGACATTGTTGTAGGTTGTTAGTTACCAGTGTAACGTAGTAGTGAGAATGTAATGTCCCTTTGAGATGGTGGTGTGTTTGTTCAAAGTACTAAAAGTTAGCAGTGAATGTAGTAAATAAGTAAACCTGTGAGTGGGTATTATGATGGCTCCTTTAGGTGCTTTTGATTACTCTCTTGGTATTTCCTATCAATCGAACTGTGGAGATGTATAGTACAGGCAAGTTTAACTAATAACCAAGAAGGGTTTGTAGATAGTAGTAGTAGTTATCAGTAAACTCGCAGCACACACACTAATGTATAATAGCAAATAGAGAAGAGAAGCACCCTTTCACTTCTCTCTCTCTCCTTTTCCCTTGCGCGCGCAGGTTCTTAACTGAGTCCTTTCCCCTTCCCCCTTCGCTGCCTTTCTTCCTCCCCGCCACCCCCATTCATTCATATATTACACACACACACACACTCTCTCTCTCTCTCACTTGCTACGCTACAATGGTGCTGTTATCTAAAATGTTACACCTCTACACCAATTCATATCTCCTTAATTCGGCAACTTGAAATTTCCTTTTGGTTTATTCTAAGAATAGATGATGACGTAATTATTTCAACTCCGGGGGGAGTTTTGACTACTACACACAGACAGACAGACAGACACATGAAACGGGATGATGGATCACTCACTACTCTGCAACTGCAACAACTCTCTCTCTCTTATTCATTCCAATTGAACAGTGAAAAATGCCAACCAACTCTCTAACTATATCAGTTTAAAAAAGCATCAATCGTGATACAAGTCATACAGACAATAATAGTACAGCTTTCTCTGAAACCAAATCATCATGTCAAGACCAAACAGACCACCACCAGGTTACAACTGTACGTTTCTTCTCTCTCACCCCTGCCCCACCCAACTCCTCTACTACCTACTTCCAATGGATAATAAACCACCAATACTAACCACCATCTCCTAACTATTAATCCTACAGCTGCCGCTCATGAACATGTGATGCCATCCTCATCCTCTGGTAGACCAGCAGGTCCACCGCCAGGATGGTCTCCACAGGCAATGCAACAACAGGCAAACACACAGTCGGTCTACCAGGCAAACAACATTGGTACAAACACCCAGATCCAAACCCCATCAAACGTCCATGCTCCATCAACCCAACCTCAAAGCTTTGGTGTTGATGGCTATTCCTATTCATACTCCGCCTGTAACGGTAAGAAGAAGGCATTGCTGATCGGTTGTAACTATATCGGTACGCAGAATCAGTTGAACGGTTGTATCAACGATGTCAACAACATGAGTCAATTTCTAATCTCAAACTATGGTTTCTCCAAGGACGATATGGTCATCATAACCGATGCAAACACAAACACTAGAACAATCCCAACGAAGCAGAACATACTCGATGCTATGTCATGGTTGGTCAGAGGAGCTAACCCTGGTGACTCACTATTCTTCCATTTTTCAGGTCATGGTGGTCAAACGATGGATAAAGATGGTGATGAGATTGATGGAATGGATGAGGTTATCTATTCCATGAAGTTGGAAGAAATCTCCGATGATGAGATGCATGCAACGTTGGTTGCTCCATTGCCTCAAGGTTGTAGATTAACCGCAATCTTTGATTGCTGCCATTCAGGTTCAGCATTGGATCTACCATACATGTACTCTACAAAAGGTGTTTTAAAGGAACCAAACTTGTTGTCTGAAGCAGGTGAAGGCTTATTAGGTGCAGTTACCTCATACATGAATGGTGATATGAGTGGAGTTCAATCCAAGGCTATGGGCTTGTTAAGTATGTTCCAATCGGGTGGTCCAAATGAAGCTGCTGCTCAAAACCAAAAGAAGACAAAGACCTCACCTGCCGACGTGATTATGATTTCCGGATGTAAGGATGATCAAACATCGGCCGATGCAAAGGAAAACCAGGTGTTTACAGGTGCCATGTCGTATTCCTTCTTGAAGGTTTTATCCCAAAGTCCTCATCAATCGTATTTGAGTTTATTGCAAAACATGAGGTCTGTGTTGGATGATAAGTATACCCAAAAGCCCCAATTGAGCGCATCTCATCCTATCGATGTCAATTTGAAGTTTGTCTTTTAATCCAAAAAAGAAAGTAAAATAAAAAACTGAAACTGAAACAGAAAAATTTGAAACTATTATATTCCTCTATATAATCCGTATGTAACTGACCGCACCCATCACCCCAGAATTATAAGCTAACAAAAAAACACACAAACAAAACAGTTCTACACAATGGTACACCCACCACCATTCTTTGTATCCTTCTTCCCATCACCAACCTCTTCACCCACCTCCACGGGATTCTCCAACTTTTCCATCTCATCAACCATAGTCTTGAAAACCTTCTCAACGTTATAGTTCAACTTTGCAGAACATTCAACGTACGGAACACCACCAAAACTTTCCGCCAATTCTTTCAATTCCAACTCGGAAACTTGCCTTTGTAAATTCAAGTCTGACTTATTCCCAACGATGATCATAGGAACACCTTCGGATGATTCCCCACCTCCCGAAATATCCAAGATTTTGTCCCGCACAATAGACAACAGATCAAAGGATTGTCTAGAGTTGATCGAATAGATGAGAATGTACCCATGGACACCAATGAGTAACTTGTTATTAATGATGCTGAATTCATCCTGTCCTGCCGTATCCAGAATCTCCAAGGAATATTCAACACCGTTATACGTGATTGATTTGTTGAATTGGTTTTCTATCGTTGGATAATAATGATCTATGAAATGTTCTTCGACGAATTGAAGTGTGAGTGAGGACTTACCAACTGCTCTTGAACCAACCATTGCAACCTTGCGTTCTTTCGTCATCTTTGTGTGTGTGTGTGTGTGGATGGGAGGGCAGGCTTCTGGTGTTATCTGATCTTTTGTACGTTGTTAAGAATTGGTTGTCTATATGCAAACTAACGGCTCTTCTATGTTCTCCTCCCTTATGAATGATTAAAAAATATTGCTAATTTGTTGAACAAACAGTATTCAAATACTTCAATTGATCCATATCGAACATGCTTTATCTTCTGGATTGATTAGCCGATGAGGTTGGATTGCAACCAGTCAGTGGTGCAGAACTAATCTTCTCTCTCTCTCTGAAATTTTAGATTATTTAAGTGTACGCTCACACGCACCTTTTTCTCCAGGGGCTTGCTTATAACTATAGACAATAAGTAACCGTTTATATAATAATGACGAGGGTTAAAAGAAGAAAAAAGTAAGGAAACCACAACGGTGCACGAGAGAATGATTGAATAAGAGAATTGAAAAAAAAAAAAAGAAAGGCACGGTAGGGGGGTGGGTGGTAACGATTGACGGCAGACAGCGATCAGCGATCGATCGCACTCAACTCTTGGCCCATTTGAGACATTCCAAAGCACTAACGACAATGGCAATGGTAACAGGTAAAGTGAGGATGGCGTATCCATAAAACAAAACACCAGCCATTTCCATCTGATATATCTCGTTCAATTGACATATTTGGGAGAGTTGAATGGCAGGTGGAGAAGTGATCAACAAGAACGAAGTCACCAAAAAGATTGGATCATCCAAGATGCTCAAACCTATATATTTGGCACAGAATGTAATTACTGGTAAGAGTGCCAAGGAAGGTAACACCATTCTTGAAATTAATGAACCAAATATAATTTTTTTGTAGTTTGGACAAGCCGGTGGGATTTCTGAAGATGGCGACAAGTTTGCACCTAATACCACTAGGATCAATGGAATGGAGACTGAACCTAGCTGTTTGATCGACGCCGTGAATGTGTTTTGAACAAACCCATCACTCTCGTAAAATTCGTGCCTTATTGCTGGCACCGATGCAACAACTATGGAGACTAGCATTGCCCATAGTGGTGGGTTCATTGCACCGTACAGTCTCAAGAAAAATCTTTGTGCCATGTTTTGTTGGCTATGTTGGGAACCACTGTTGAGTTGGATGAGTGTAGCATCACCACTTTCTAGATCGGGGCTGCTGTTGGTGTTTTCGCTTGTTACGCTGGACTTATTGATGGATGAACCATGTGATGAAATGGATGAGCCTTCACTCCACGGATTCTCAGTGGTGGCCTGTGGTGTTTGTAGGTGCACTTGTGAGGAATGATGCGATCCGGAATAACCTTCCTGAGAATCAGCACCTAGCAATCTCTGACTTTCCAAGTCCCCAGTGGCATCTCCAACTGCAACCCCACTAGTTTCTTCTGCCACCGTTGCTGGTTCAGAATCGGAGTACATTGCAACCTTTGATTGACGCTTCAACAACTTGTTATAACCCCATGACCATCTTAACATTTGTCCCAACTGTTGAAAGATTAACAAATAGATCAAACCTCTAGAGGCGATCTGATTAGGAGTATCTCCTTCGACATCCTCCCATTCTAAACCCGGTAACGTATAAGATAGAGCCAAAGTTAGGGACACTGGAAGGGAATTTGAGTTGCCAAAGACAGCCATTGCAGTGACGAAATTAGTCTCAGGTTCGGACAATCTCAGCAAAGAGGATGTCCATATTGATGCACAATAGGAGACACCAGTAGTGATGACAAACAATACAGGAATGATGATCACCTCCAACAATTTTTTCAACGATAGAGAAGATGCCAATTTTGTAAAGATAAGGGCCGGTGTGAATAGATCAACGTTTAATTTGGAGATAACTTTCGTACCTTCGTTATTTAACAATCCTGATCTTGCTGCCCAGAAACCTGCAAGACACACCAAGAAGACTTCAACGACAGCTTGAAATGTGAGAAAGGTGATATCCTGATAGGACAAGTTTGGCTGTGGGTTCTTTGCTACTTGAAACAGCTGTTGGAAAAACATGTTGTTGATTGATTGATCGATTGGATGGTCTATATGTGTAACTGATTGTGGATTGATTGGGCGGCGTTGAATTCGAAGAACCTGATGCAAAAGTAAAGGGTAGGAATGGACGGATGGGAAGGACCTTTGTTGAAAGACGATGGATGCAAAGATTAAGAGTGTGCTGGGAGGAGAAGAAGGAAATAAGACAAACTTCAACTGTTGGATGGTTGAGTATTTAGTAGTAGTAGAAAAAGAAGAAGAAGAAGAAGAAGTGTAAACGTGTTGTCTTAGGTATTTAATCTATCAAGTCTATGTAGAATATAAAACAATGTTGTAACAAAAAAAAGAGAAACCTTTGACCAAAATATCAAAAGGGCAAAGTAATACTTAAAGCAAGCAATGTGCAGTTAACTGCTAGTTAGTTAGTTGGTTGGTTTCGGTATCACTATCAGTAGCAGTATCAGTACACAGTATCAGTGGCTGCTCACTCATTGCCTGCCCGGTGGAGGTGGAATTCTCGTGTCGTGGGGGGCCCACAGGAGGGACCCACCGGGGCTGGAAGAGGCGAAGGGGAAGGAGGCGCGCGTGCTGGGTACTATTACTTATCCTTATTCCTGTATACTCTGCTACCACGCACACGTTCAATACGGGATAGACCCTAAGGAGTAACCAATCAATCAATCAAGTTGAATCATGTTGAAGCAACTACAAACACCCGTCCTTCTTCTTCTTCTTCTTCTTTTTTTCAATCTCCACGCTGTATTTACCATTCTTACCAATCCTGCATTGCATTGCATCATAATGCAATATCGCATTGCGCCCCTTCCTTGCTTTCTTCGTTATTTATTTCATCCTAATCTTATCACTTATCAATGATCACTTAACCGTTGGACTGACTGACTCAGTTGTTCTTATCCAATGCTATTCAATGCCCTGTCTACTTTCATTAACACGCCTAGCTTTTTCACCTAATCTAACCGAGACACCTCAGGGCCAAGACACCTCAGGGTAATCGTTGCCGCTGCTGCTCGCTCAGCCAGCCAGCCACTGTTTGTGCAGGCGTGTTTGCGCACACGTGCACACACTCACTTCCATCTTTTACAACAATCAGCAAAGTAAACACCAAACGAGTAACCCCAAAACCAACACGCGACTGGTAGAATTACAGAATACACCAAGGACATATTTCCATTGATCACCCGCCTTGTCTAGTGGATATGCTACGTCGTACTTTCAGCTTCTACTAATGTCGTAACCTTAAAAAACCAGGAAACCACAACCACCAAAACATCCATCCAGTGGAATGTGTGGGTAGGGAACAGTTATAATAACCTATATAAAATAACTAAAAGAACGGCGAATAAGATGAGATAATTGGAAAAAAAAATAACCCTTGCAAAAGATTGTGAACAATGAACGAAAAGCAAAGAATTCAAAAAAAAGATTAAAAATAGAACAAAAAAAAGAGAAAACCAAAGGGTACCAGTACCAATACCAATGCCAATACCAATACCAGCAAACAATCACATCAACAAATCATGGATACTCATCTTCCTCTTGATATCCTCAATATTCATATTCGACTTTAAAGTTTGTTGTGTAACCTGTTGCTGTTGTGGTTGAGATTGACCAAGGATGGAAGGATTAGAATATCCGTTGTTATTCAACGATGTAGAATGGTACGTGAATGTTCCCAATGGAGGAGGAGGTGAAAGATTGGAATGCATCTGGTACTGTGGATGTTGCTGCTGTTGTGCCGTTGAACCTCCCAATCTTAACAGGCCTGCCAGACTCGGGAGGTTGGATGTTTGATTTGGAGATTGTATGGCTAGCGGGATCGATGATGCTTGTGAGGTTGGTGAGAGGGATGGCTGTTTGTTGTAATGGTATGACGATAGAGATGATGATGATGGGTATTTGGTGAATGAAGTTGAAGAAGAATGGTTGGAAATCACCGATGATGAAGTAGAAGAGGAAGAACTTGTAGATGTTGATGTCGATGATGATGATGCCGAAGATGGAGATTGCTTACTTGCTAGACTGTACATTCTATTCTGGATTTCCAACTCGCTGTTTTCCAAATCTTGTGCTGCTTTCAAGACCGAAAGTAATCCATCGCATTTGTTTGGGATGGTCCTTGGAGGTATATACGTTGATACCATAGAAGGTGTAGATAATGCCGGCACTGGTATCACTGGATCGATCGAACTATTGCTGCTCATCTTTATTGATGAAAGTCCAGGAGGTTTCGTTTGGAACGAATAATTCATCGAGATTGGAGGTGGTGGTGGATGATGATGATTTGGATGAGCATAGGCAGTTAAAACACTCGATGACAACTTTGGAAGTAAGCTTTCCTGGCCACCAATACTATTCTTTCTGAAGCCAGGTTTCAACGACTCCTTCTTTGTGATGTGAGATCCGATTGTCCCTGATCCTGTCCCTGGCCCCGAATTTGGAACCGATCCAGTTGATTTGCTTCTCTTTCGAGTTCTCTTCTTCTTCAATTCTGCATCGTTGACCTTCAACCTCAATAGCCCAAACCCCTTTTCGTAAGGTTTTAAACATTCATATACAAAATCTTCACCAAATATAGGAACTAGAGCATATCTAATCTTGTAGCAAAACTTACTGGCCAATTTCCTAGCAAGTTCAAAAGAGATCCAAGTTCCTTGGATCTTCAAGAAGCCACCTCTAACCCTTTTCAATTCTGGTTCTAACTCTGGTGAAGATTCAACCAACTTAACTATATCAGCTTTTGAATTCCCAATGGCTTTCCATAAACCTGTCAAATGAACCATTCCGGAATAATAATCCCAAATGACCCAACTTTCATTGATTCTATATTCAAAAACAGTTAAGAAATTACGTGGATCTATTGAAGTTGAATACTTTCTCTTTGAAATTGTTGATGGATTAGGAACCATCGATTGTTGATCTTCAGGTATGGATGAGAGTAAAATGGAGGATAATTGTTGGACGGGATATTTGATTGCCGTTGCTGATAAATCACCCAATTCTTGGGCTCTATGTTGGGCCAATTTTGGTTGTTTTGGTTTTGATTCTTTCATTTGGATGGAAGTGAGTTGGGTTTGTGATGATGATGGGAGATCGCAGAGTAGCTGTTGTTGTTGTTGTTGTTGTTGGGGTGGTTGTGGTTGTGCCATCGGATCAGAATGGGGCTTCACGAGCAGGTTTGGTAGGTTCATTGTATGCGTTATCATGTAAAAGAGAGACAAAAAACGTGGCAATATGATGATAGTTGTGTATTGATAAAGCTGATAGAAATGATGATGTGTTAGTGTATGATGCTACCTATGTTACAAGATAAGAGAAGGAGGATGGTGTTAAAAAGAGGGTAGGTAGGGAGGACATTCTAGTAGAGAAACTTGAGCAGGATCAAAGAGTCTTATAGTGTAGGTATGTATCTATGTGTGTGTAATAATTAATACAGCAGACAGGGCTCGTTTTTTACTGATAAAGATTAGAGATAAAGAGATCTTTTGACATTATTGCAGAGAGAAATTTAGCATTGCATCATATCAGATGGCCCCGTCCCGTGGTGGTGCTGTGGTGGTGCTGTAGCGCTGTAGTGCTGGGGCTGGTGTGTCTTGGGGCTGGTGAGTCCTGGGAGGAAGGGGGGGGGGGGAGCACCGGGGAAGCATAGTTTAGTTGGTGGGGGTGGATAAGGATCGGGGCATAGATCGATCTCGAGATAACACTTTTTAATTCCTCCCCCCGGTGATGGTGGCTGCTTGGCCCCGGTGGCGTCCAAAGGAAAGTGTTAACGCCGCAGTGCCGTACTTCATTGTACCAGAACAATAATTTCTCCATTGTTGAATAAAACTTTTAAATACTACCGGCTCCTCGTGCTCACTGAAATAGTCCGAGAGATAGATAGTGTGTGGAAGAGAATATTATTTATGATTAAACCATGGAATAATTTTTGTTACGGAGTGGATTGAGGAAGGATTAATATGACAAATAGCTCTTGGTTTAATAACCCGAGAAGAACCCATACCATAACAGTGACAGTAAAATGAATAGAGGAGGATGATCATCATCATTAACACTGCATGAATAGGAGGAGGAGGGGAAGGGTATGGGTGCGTGCATCTATTGAAAATCAACGTCTGAAGAGATAAGAAGGAATGGGTGGCAGCCGAGAATAGACAACAGAGGAGAATTGGTTAGGTAGATAGATGGTGGTAGTGTTGACTGAGTTTGAGTCAATTGCGAGATTAACTGTTATTTCTTCTCCTTTCTTCTCTCACGTGCAAATGATTAAAGAGAAGTGAAACAGCGTTCGGCCTTGGATTGGCCTCGGATTAGGTGGTTGCTCGAGGAACTTTAGGCTGCTGCTCTGCTCTGCTTTGCTTCTCGCCCAAGCCTTATATTACTCCATTTCTTTCTTTCTTTCTTTTTTTTTTTTACTTTGATGTATATGATCTTAAGCTTCTCGGTGTCAGCAACCTTTTTGGAAAGCAACCAGACAGCCAGCAACCAACCAGCAGGCGACATGTGGCACATCTAACATGTAAGTATTTTTTGCAATGGGCCAAATATGAGAGTATATTGTCATGTCATGTTATGTCATGCCATATCATTCAATAGTATATAGCACAACCACCCATCGCTTTAAAAGAATTAGTCTGATCGATCGACTGTAGAGAAGCCCGAGAGAAAGCTGTGACGTGACGAGATGGTTGCTTTCTCAGTACTGTACTCTGCCGCACGGCTGAGAATTGTTGCCTAGTGGATTTCGGGAGAGAGGAGGAGCCTGAGCAGAGAAGAGAGACTGTTTCAATTCAGTCTTCTTTTCGTTTCAGTCCGAAGCGCTTTAGTATTTGCCCATTTCAATAGGCAAGACGCGTAGGCTAAAGAAACGAGGAAACAAGTCTTTTCGAGGATGGTGAAGTTTACCGTACGTACCCTATCGTACTCTAAACTCAATTGATTCGATTACGCAATGAGTCATGACTTTTTAAACTGAAAATGATATGTATTCAACAGCATCGTTGAAACTCATGCAAAGAGGTTTAAAACCTCTTCGAGGGCGGTTAATAGAACCGTGCAGAGAGAGCTATGGTGATAACTCAAAGCACTTGCTTGTGCTTACTACTGTCCTCGAAGCGCAAGTGTTTTCTTGGATGATTCTAATTCCACCGAGATATCGCAGAGTATTAAGAGAACAATCAGCTTTATAGGCCAATCGCCATGCACTCTACAATCGTTTACCTCTCCTAAAGTTATAGTCAAGAATTCTTTATTTTTTCTCAAGCCTGAAACACAATTTCATCAGAAAAGAGTGAGTCCAGTCCCCTTATCTTGCTGTCTCCCCCCTTCCCCCTCCCCCTGTCCTACCTCCAGCTCTCTCTCCGTACAATCTACCATTCTGGGACAGGGAAAAGAAAGAAATTCATCGCAATTCGAGACCTGTTTTTCTAAAAGGTCGTGCACATGTTAGGTTCTTTCCTTATCTTTTATCTCACACACACACACACACACGCGCACACACACCATGCCGTATTGGGAATCCACAGAGTTTGATCAACAACTCATTGGTCATCAATACAAAGATCACAATAGGAATTGGCATAGATGTGTGACAGATATGGCATGTGGGATTAACTAAAACCAACATTCTAATATTGAGGTGGTTCGCTTCACTCGTTTCGTCCTAATAGAGTCATGCCTTGGACTATATATCCTATCCTATCCTATCCAATCCAATGCAACAGGATCGACCAAATAACCTCATTCCAAACGGCTATCGAGACCGAAGTACATGTATCATACATATATTTATGTACTACTTCCAAGAGTAGAGATAAGAATGTGTGTTTCTGGCAAAATGGAGAATTCCCGAGTCTGTATAGGCTATCAATCAATGAAATTTACTTTGCTTTGCCTATCTCGTTCGGCTTTGAGCTAAACATGTCTATTAGAGTCAATTAGTCAGTCCTATTGGATCGAAGGATCGAGGGATCGCTCAATCGAACATAGGCTGGGGCTTGAGGCTTGAGGCTTGAGGCTACGGCCTGTCTCGAGTATAATGTGTAGCCGAAGAGCCGAAAACACTATTTCGTCATCGTTTGACAGGATGAAACCTTATCGATATCTATATATTCATACAGAACAACAACTCATCCACGATGAAAACTCGGCAACTATAGTGAGAAGGTAAATCTTGTTAGTTTAACACATACAAATACCTACCTATATAATACACAACATCAGACACCACCACCACTTGGTCCATCTTACCTTCTCCTTGCCCAGGATAGTAAACCTGTAAACTTTGGTTTGATACTACTATCCTTTGTATTCGTATCTTTCTCATTACCCGTGGTGGCCGGGCTTGGCCCGTTGTTGCCTTCAATAGGCTCGTCCTCATTGACTTTCTCACCAACGACACTAGCTTCTCCACTAGCACTAGCACTAGCACTAGCACTAGCATTAACTTCCCCACTATCAGTTACCTTTTGAACTTCCTTTGGTTGGGACTTTTTCAACCCGTTGAAGAAATGAGACATAGAATTTATCGTGTTGTTCACTATCACTACAGGTTGTTGCTGCTTTGTGGAATCGTCAATTGCATTAATTGACGATACAGACGGTGCTGAGTCTAACCTTTCATCGGTTGCCATCGATTCAGGAATGTGCTGTTGTGGATTGGATCCAGTAGGTTGGTTGTTGGGTGACCATTTATGAAACAGACTTTTGAAAAAAACAGCACCTGTAAGTGTTCCTGCACATACATGTCTCGGTTCGAAGAAATTGAACAGTTCATCATCCGTTGATCTGTTAAATATGTCATATGCAGTTGTCAGTTTGAACTGAGTTACAAACTTCATGTTGAAATGATCAAGGTTATTCTCAAACGTGTTCAAGTGTAAATAACTCATCTGATCCAAATTCGAACTATTTAAAAAATTGTCATATTTGATACTTGATAGGAGACCAATTAGATAATCTTCAAACTGATACCTGATGAAATCATCACCACCTTTGTAAATCTTTGAATCCATCGCAAGGTTATTATTCAACGTTTTGGAAATGATGGCTTGATCTTGGTCATCATCTTCATCCAATGCTAAAATTTGATCGTTTTTCAACACTTCGGAAACCATCAAGTCCATAAATCTCTTGTCTTGGGCACTTAGTTGAACCTTATCCTTCAACGAAGAGTTAAGAGTCTCAAATTTGACTGCTCCTGGATCCATATCATCTTCTGACCCTATATATATTGCCAAATCTGCAATGTTTTGTTTCTGGTCCATCACTATCCCATTCGAACATCCAACAAGGTACCACTTAGTCGAATGATTTGTCAGTTGGTTCAACTGTTGTAAAGTTAAATATGGTTGAAACATACCACCTTTACTGAAGATCTGTAATGGAAGTCCAATGAATTTCAACATTGAATTACGATCGCTTGATTTCAAAGAGGTTGGTTTGACGATTCTGTTAGGGAGGTTGTGCAAAAGAGGCGAGCCAGAGTCCGAAAGATTGAAGATGAGGTTGGGGATCAGCGATAGTAGTGAGTACTGAAGGCTGGAAAGTCTGTTGAGGTCTTTGGTGTAGATCACTATCCGTTGTTCGAGTAGTAAGGCCTTGAATAGTACCATGAGGTTACGCTTAAACGTTAACACTAGTTCTTTCAAGTTTAAACCTGCATAAAAATCACTCTCTCTAATGATCTTTGTTGTGTTGCCTATTTGCAATGTCGATGGAATATCGTACAAATCGTCATCTTCAACTCTGTAACCGTTGGAGTTGTATACAAGGGAGACATTCTCGTATAGTGCATTGATGACTGATTTGTCATTGAAATCAAGCTGATTGAAATAGCTCGTTGTAATGATGCTTAGCTTCTCTTTCAACTGGATTGTTATTGGAAGTCTCGTGATCAATACGATGGATTTTTGGATGATGGTTCTTTTGAACTTCTCTTCAATTGTCAATTGATCTGTATTCAGCTGCCTTATACAGGCACATCCAAAAAGTGTGGTTGTATGCTCGTTGGATTGTGAGGCATTGATATTATCCTCATTATCTTTTTCTTCTTCTTGCGTGTTTGGTAGTTCGAGCGACAGTTCAGTCTCTTCATCGTAGGTTAACGTGAAATTTGTGAATGTTTCATCGAACAGATGTGCTCCATCAGGAAGTCCTTGGAACGGCAGTTGAGGCCAAATTTTGCTATATTTTGCAATCTGTTGGGCTTGGTTGGATTCTGTGGATTCACCATCAACCCAGTATTCTATTTCCGGACCTCTTATGTGGTTAAAATCAACTATACAGAGGCCAAAGATGAATCCTGCTGGTTTTTTGGGACTTGATTGGGAAGACTTTTCAATTGGAGGTGATGATATCACTGCATCAACATTGGTAGTGGCTGCAATGATAGGAGAATCCTTTTCGCTCTTGCCAATCACTTCTTTGGTTTTCCCCTCCTTCTCCTCCTCTTCTATTTCAGAGTCTTCAATCTTATACTGAGGCACTTCAGTCACTTCAGATTTGGCCTCATGGACGGAGTTCTGCTGATTGAGCTCCTTATCCTCATCCATATCCTTATCTCCCACAGCTATCAAAATATTGGGTATTTCCTCATCATGAGTCTCTTTATTGTCGGGTATGGCCTTATGCTGTAAAGGCTCCTGAGCGTGCATCGTTGAATATGCTGAAATTGCTTCTTCTTCATTGTGATCATCAGCAGGAACAACAGTATCAGGCTCGGATTTACAGGTATCCAGATTTCCAGCTTCAGCTTGACTTGCTGTAGTTGCAGTTATATCATTAGCTTGAGTTGCATCTTCCCCTTCTTCTTCTTCTTCTTCCAACTCGTCATCTGAGTCTGTCAATTGCACTTCATCGTTTGAGATGATTTGATCCTCTTTGGTTTCTTCAACCTCATGGTTTGTCTCATTGGTGGTTGGGGATGAAGGGTTAGTCATTGCAGTATATAGTGATTATATTACACCTCAATGAATAGGTATATCTAGAGGTGTTAACAAGAATGTAATCATTCCATTGTTCTCTTCTTTACAACAGCACCAAATTACAAAAGGTATGTAAGTCCCTCCACCCCCGTGTATATGCCAAAAGTGATGGAAAATGGCACATTATTACTATTAAAGATGGCCCGCGCTGTTGGTGTTCAGTTACAGCCGCAGAGCTGGCACGGCCCGTTAGGGAGCCTCTTTACCTCGTATAAGCCTCTCTCTACTTACAAAAAACTGTTAAGAAAACGAATCAATTCAAGTTGGAAAAGAACAAACAAACAAACAAACACGCTCATACAAAGAACAGTATAAAGAGAAAGAAAAGACACCTTTTTTTGTAATTGTTTCAGTTATTATAGAGAATAATTTTCCTCTTTGTTTCTTTACAGTTTTGCTAGTAGTTTAGGAGCAGTAGAAACATCAACGGCACCACCATCTTCAACGGCAGCAAAATCAACGATTCCACTTCTGTTGACAATAAGGGCCAATCTTCCTGTTCTCAAGCCCAATCCAAGTTCACTTAGATCTAGAGTGGATCCCAACTTCTTAGTCAATTCCAACTCCGGGTCACTGACAAAGATAATCTTGGAGGAGTTAACTC
Organism: Ogataea pignaliae; assembly: GCA_030570775.1. Lineage (NCBI taxonomy): Eukaryota > Fungi > Ascomycota > Pichiomycetes > Pichiales > Pichiaceae > Ogataea > Ogataea pignaliae. The sequence goes on along the minus strand of JAJLWO010000069.1, from coordinate 59,661 downwards.
CCAACGAATTCTTCCAAGCATTCAACACCAATGGATCATTCTTTGAGACAACAAGGATGAAATCAACCCCTTTTGAAGCAAACTGTTCAACGGATTTGATATACCCTGGTAAATGCTGTTCTGTACATGGTGGAGTAAAAGCACCTGGAACATTGACAAGGATAAACTTCTTACTTTTAGTGGCAGCCTTCAAGTTGAATGCCTTTGGGTCACCTCCTTCTGGTTTGTAGTATAGGTTGCTCACGCCAACTGGAAATTGGTCTCCTCTCTTGATAACGGCCATTGTTGTGTTGATGATTATGTCTTGTTTTATGGGGATTGGTAGAACGGGTAATCTAGGTCGATAACAATGAAAATAAAAGCTATTGGATGTAGGTTAAACACAACTTAAGAAAGAAGGGGATTGAGATGGGGCTTTATATGGGAAAGCGGAAGCAGAAGCAGAAAAGAAAGAGGAGAACCCTGTACCCAGGTTAGACGCCATACTTTGCCACATTAAAACATGGGCAACGTTTTCAACTAATCAATTGATCAATTGTGTAGTATTAGTGGTATATAATTAGGTATTGTGTTGTTGCTAAAGTGTCCTGTCTCTTAGAGGTGGGGGTAAAAGGGGAACATGAATTGTAGTATATAGGCTATACCATCTCCCAGTTGTTGTGGATGGATCGGCTATTTTGAAGGCTGTGTTAGTGTGTGTGGCTGGAGAGTACTCCTCTCAATCCCTCTCTATTAAGTAACCAGCCAAATTCACACTATCTACCCGTCAACCCATCAATTCGGATAACAAAAAACCACAATTCATCCCAATTAAGTTGATTACAGTTTTATATATATATATCTATTTGCCAAAGGTGATTGATTCTGGAAAACAGATAGGAATAATCATATGGATTGTTTACTCCAATGAAACACCACCGCATGCGTCAATAGTAAGTAAGTAAGTGAATGGTGTGTGCCTGCTACCAACCCAACCACCCTGATGGTTATAAAGAACCTCGGGAATACTCCATAATGTTCACTATAATGTGTAATTAATGTGACAACCATCTTTAGAGCACCCTTTATCTTTTGTACCCTTGCAACTCAGCTTCCATCCATCCATCGACCCATCCGCTATTTTGTTTGCTATAAAGAGAAAAAAAAATGCACCTTAGTGGTTCCCGAGTTATAGCTTGTATAAAGCTAGCCTTATACCCATCATTGCAATCATGAATTTTCAAAAACAATATAAAAGAATATAATTGAGTTACAATGCTTCACCTGCCTTGAGTGTATCACCATCACAATCACCACTACTTTACTCTATCCTGATTAAACCTCCTCCCTACTTCAGTTCAACAACATGCCGTACTCTTCCAATGCCACCGCGGAAACTCAAACGCTTCAAAAAAAGAGGCTAAAGCTGGACTATGCTACCATCAACAAACCGTTCAGGGTGAACCTCCACCAAAAGGATACACCCAGATCTAACTTGTTTGCTAATGACGGAGAAGAAAATTTCACACTTACAGGATTGTCATTGCTTGCTGCTACGACACTTTCATCCATCCCTCGCTCGCTAAAGACATCTTCCACATCCAATCTCATCCAACCTTCCTCCTGCACTGAGTCTTGCACGGAGACAGCAAAAGTTGTATTTGACGAAGAACGGTTTGTTCTAGCCAACGAGATCAGAATAGATGAGAACTTATTGGTTCATAAGGCATTGAAGCTGTACTTGGCCAACGATGGTCTCTCAAAGGTTGAACTAGACTTTGAACTGTTCCTACCCTTGGTGAGCCAATTGAACTCAAACACCTCGTTTAACAAGAATAAAAACTCTCTTAAGAAGATCCTCAAGTTTAAACACTTCAAAATAACAAGAACCGTCAAACTTGTTGTTGTTGATTCTTCTGACTCGTCATCTTCGTCAGCAAGTGGTGGGGACAAACCTGAAGTAACCGAAACTATCAAGCTATCGGAGGATCTCTATACGAGAATGACAAGGTATATACAGTTGCCCACCACCTGTACCGATCTCTTCATTCGCAGAAACTCAACGTTTGATCTCATTTTAAAGATCTTTGATGATCATCAGTATGCATCAATTACAAACATCGCAACGGAAAAACTAAAAGAGATAAACAGCTATGTTGACCGGTTCAAAAACACCTCTTTTAACACCAATGATATAATGAGGGTTGAGAACCTCCTTAGCAAACCATGCTTTGTAGGTGGTGGTCTGGCATCACCGTCCAACTCATCCACAAAATCCACGTATATCAATTATAACGAGGCAAATTTTGTCGGGTTGAGTTTGAAGAACTGTGGAAAGATAGTCACCACTAATCAGATCATCTACTATTTTAAAAAGATTTTGGGGTTCCCATCCACTTATAATGGATTGTACTTCAAGATCAAGGAAACATTGAGGATCAAAAATAAGGTTTTGATTAGAGTGTTGGATACAGAGAGTGGTGAGTTTGGGTATATGCTTAACGAGAGCTACACCATTTTTTACAATTGACGTTTTTATAGCGTTGATAATAGATACTGCTCTTTATAGTAATAAAACACACATAAAAACAAATGTTATATCGATAAAACGGTAGTTATAAATCAATAAAACACACACACATAGACAAAAGAGAGTGAACATGCAATCATTTCGTTATATTCATTTCTTTCGCTTTTTTAAACCCAACAACCATGCTGGTCAAACCTCTTATCTTCATAGCTAGTTCAAACCATCTTGTACGAGTCGTTCATGTATCTGACGATCGGACCTTCGCCAACAACCTCAATGACCTTGTCGAACCATCCTAGCAAGATACCACCACTTTTCTGTCCTTCCTTGACACTCATCAAACCGTACAGAAACTTGACCAACACATCAATCTCATCCAAGCTCAATTGGCTTGAAACCAGCCTGCTAATCTCAGACTGTTTGATGTTCTGCAAAACTTCCAAGAATGAAAGCAGGTAGGTTAATCTGACATCCTCGGTTGATCCGTACGGCGGATCGCTCAATGCCGTCTTTAACGCTTCTGCAGCTGCTCCTTTTGAAGTTTGGTTTCTAAGTTGTGATAGTTTAGGTTCAAGGTCCTGGATTGTGTATGCCGGTAGGTTCAAGTCTTCGTCTTGGTACTGTAGGTCCATGTCGTACTTGTCAATGTCGATTCTTCTCCAGTCTTCCATTGTTGTTCTTTTGCTTTTTGTGTATCTGGACGAGTCGGAGTCTGTTTTGTTATACCGGTTGGGGTTTAGTTGGTAGTCGGTACTCAGTAGTCAATAGTGGTCTGCTTGTTGTTGCATTTCTATAGAGCGTTCGATGTGTACAAGTTGTAGTTTGAAGGATACATGTGTGTTGTGTCTTTTTTTGTGTGTGTCTAGGTCTGTCTGTCTGTGAGAGAAAGCGTTAGCGCTGGCTGTTAAGATTGTGCGGAAATTGGAGGAAAGTGTCTGTAAATTTCCATGCGGCTCTGGCTGCCGAGATTGGTTTGAACTTATTTTCAGTTTGAAGATTGGTTGATGATTATTACTTATCACTAACACTACTGAACACTATCAATCTCTGTAATATCTCTAGGCACTACTCATGCAATGTCATTGGCATCATATTTGGAGAAGAACTACCTGAAGGATCCATCCAAGAGGAAAAAGAAGGGGAAGTCATCCGCCGAAGATGCACAACAGACGCTTCTTGATCGAGAGCTTGGATCAAGACAACTGCCTGCTCATCTCACTAAAGAGCAGGATCAATCGTCCAAAAGACGCAGATTATCAACAACATCTGAAGAAGGACCGGTATTCCTCAATAGTTCCAGTGTAAAAGGTTGGAAGAACATTGAAACGAACGAGCATGTGAACTCACCAACCCTGATGGCAGATGGCTCTTACGCGGGGCTTCAAACTAAAGATGAGATAGCCAGATCCATCCAGTCCAAGAAGGATCAGTTTGAGAAAGAGCTGAAAACAGTCAACGAATCACAGGATACACAAAAGGCCCAGGAAACCATATATAGAGATTCACAAGGTAATAAGATTGCCAATCCGATCTCATCAGAAGAGTTGAAAGAGAAGGAAGCCCAACGGCAAAAGGAGAAGGAGGAACATTTGAAAAGATTAAATAGGTCAGAACAGGAGGTGATAGATCAGAAACGGGAAAGAGAAAGACTACAACAGTTGAAAACAGAAACTTTGAATACGTATGAGAATGATTACAAGTTGAACGAGTTGCAAAAGAATACAGTCAAGTCCGAAGATCCAGCTCTGATGTTCGATCAAAGAGCTGTGAAAAAAAGTATGAAAAGGTTGAACGTTAGTGCCACCGGTAGGAAGCTCTACGAAGGACCATTTCAAGAAAACAGATTTGGGATAAGACCCGGATGGAGGTGGGATGGTGTTGATAGGACCATCGGGTTTGAAAAGAGGTGGTTTGATAAACAGGGAGAGGTGAAAGAAGGTGAAGTGTTGCGGTATACTCTCCAGGAGGATGTGTGAAGATTCAATCAAGTTTCAACTGACCAGGGATAGCTATTGATGTGAAGTGACATACTAATTAGGAAACTTCGCTAAAGAAATATTAAAATGCATTGAAAGCGTGATAAAACTAAGAGTAATCGGAATGATTTGTCAAAAAAAAACAGACATACAAGCTCGTCCGCAAAAGAGAATAATAAAAGCGAAAAAACATCATGAAAACTTAAAAAAACGAGAAAAAAAGCAGTTAAATAAACATGGATAAGCATTAAAACAGATACAATTAAATAACATAGTGATAAAGGATCCATCCGTTTGCCAGTGTACATCAGTTGTAAAAAAAAAGGAATCATCATGCTTGAGACACAGCAGACGAAGCAACAGCTGGCTTCTTGTCGCCTTGGTTACCGTTCGAGTTGCCATTGCCTTCTGAACTGCTTCCTTTGGCGCCCTTCTTGTTCTGACCGCCTCTGGTACGACGCTTGTTGTTCGGCTTCTTAGTGGCTTCGGCTTCGGTCTTTGGTTGTTGTGGAGCACTGGCTTGTTGATGTTGCTGTGGTTGAGGAACTTGTGCATTTTGAGGATTCAACAAATCCATTAACTCATTTGACCCATTCACATTGGCCGGAATCTGAGGTGGCACCATTTGTGGTGGAAATGGGAACATCATTTGAGGTGGATATGGGTATGGCATCTGATTTGAAGCAAATGGTATGCCCATTGGTGGTGGTGCGAACTGTGGATGCTGTATTGGATGAGAAAATGAAGCTGGGGTATTCTGTTGGATGACATTCCCCAGAACAGATTGGTAAATGTTCTTGACTGCTTCATCATTAGCACTCGATCTCAAACCGACATCCTTCTTGGTGTTGGATGATGGTGCAGCAGACTCATCCGGATTTTGTTCCCTTGGCTTCTCACCTTGCTTGATCAAGGACAATAATTCTTTTTGACTCTTGGCCATATTCTCCTTCTCCATCTTTTTCTTCACGACCAGCTTCTTCTTGGCATCTGGAACAATACCCTTGCTTGACTGTGCCGAGGCAGCACTGTGATAAACAAAGTGCTTGTTGGTCAAATTCAACACCGCAGAAGACGGCACGGTCAAACCTCTCTGAGTCTTCAATCTTCCGTCAAAGGTGTTTCCTGTCATAACTGGAAGATCAAACAGAACCTGTAGTAGAACAGATGCATCTAATGACCTGATTCCAACAACGGTACCCTTGGAGAATAATGGAGCTTTACCAGAGTCGGAAATGTAAACAACTCTGTCACCTAACTTGAACGATTGTTTCTTCAACAACTGTGCACAAGAGGTTGGGTCCAAGATAGCAGAGACTGGAATACCCCTAACACCCTTGGAATGCAGTTTATGTGGCGTCAAACTGTACTGAATAATTTCTTGTTCAACGGTGGCAATACCAAGTTTGGTCAATGCATCCGAACTCAAACTCACAGTAACAAACGTTGACTTCTTCTCTTTCAAATAATCTCTAATTGCATCCAACTCCTTCTTCAAAGCAGCTGGATCGGCAATGTTCAACAAAGACTTGGCGGTTGGAATTGTGTTTGATCTGTAGTTGATGAGAGCTCTAAATAACTTAGGGAATCTTTGAACGTATTCCTTCATCAGGTGAATTGCCAAATCACTGTACTCCCAGAATCTGTCATTTCTCTTGGTGTAACCCAAAACCTTCATCTTTTTACCTTCAAACTTTAGTTGCAGACCAACATCCATTCTCTTACCGTTTGGACCTTCAATCATAAACCCAGAGGTAATCTTCGAAAGGAAAAGTGGGGAAAACTTCATTATTTGAGCAACCTTATTGGCCGGATGGTATGTAATGGCTTCTCTTTCCTGCTTGACTCTGACGGAACCAAAGTTTGGTTCCTGTGCATCTGCAATCTTTGCAACTTTCAAGGTCAGCTTTCCATCTGAGTGCCCTAGGACCTTAGCTTGGGTACCGTATGCAAACGCACCTAAGAAGACAAGCTCTGTGTTAACAGGGAACTCCTCTTCAACTGGAACAGGAGGTCTTTCGAGGTATCTTGGGTCACGGTTGATGATGTCTTCAACAACTAGCTGTATTGGGAAAGCTTCTAACTCCTTTGAGTACGTCTTGACAAAAGCCCCAGATGCATTACGAGCTAATCCTGTAACATCCCTGACGTAAACTAAACCCTTGATTGGATTCTTGAAAGACCTCTTTGATTTTGGCTTTGGGAGGTAATCGTCATCTTCAGTCTCGATCTCTGGAGTCTTGGATGCTTCAGTCGGTTGATCTTCATCGTCTAGAGCAAATTTCACACCTTTGAAATGCTGACAATCATTCAACGTCCTGTTTGTAATATGCTCAAATTCAGATATCTCAAAACCTTCCAAGGGAGACGCAACCACCTTAGTCACTTTGCCAAACTTGGTGGATTCGTATCTCATCAATCCATCGGTAACGTAGACAACCTTCGATTCCCTCAGGAATGGCCAGTTAGTGTACACAATTTGATCAACAAATTGTTTGGCAAATTGCTCAACAGTCATTGACTGGAAAACATTCTCCAGGGTCAATATCATAGACTGGGACCTGGAAGGGTTTTCAAACACTTGAACACCTGCCTGCTCCAAACCAAACTCTTTGATTGGAATCGTCTTCAAAGTTGGGAATCCTGCAAGAGACTCTTTGCCATGCTTAGCGTCTTTCAACAATGTCAATTGGATCTTCAGTCCTTCAACGGAAGGAAGCTCGTACACTTTCTCAAAACAATGGGACTCAAAATCGGTAAATGATGCTGGTAGTGGAGAATGAATGAGTCTCTTCACCTGTGGATTGAAATGGAAAAGTAAATCGGTACCGAATGTGTTTCTTTGCTTCTCTTCTGGTGTCAGTAAGTGCTCTAGTGGGGCCATTGCTTCGATCAATCTCACCTGATCAACAAAGGATAATAGCACAACAGCTTCCCATGCAGCCTTCTTACCGTTCATATCTATAGGACAGTCATCTGGATAAAAGTCAATGATTGGGGACTTTGCATCTGTCATCAACGATCTAAAGGTAGGAGGAATTAACTCTTTGGATCTTGCCGGTAAGACAGCCATCAATTGTTGGAATGGCTTGAATGGTGTTCCCTTGTCAAAATTGATCTTCACGTTCAAACCTTTGTGAACGTCAGAAATACGAGGAGAATAATGATACTTGTAGTACCAAGGCCATGAGCAGATACCGGTGTAGTAGTAAAATAAGACCCATTGCAAACCCTCTAGATAGTTTTCTGTCAACTTGACAATCTCTTCCTCATCATCTAAGGTGAATCCAAACTTTTCTTTGTAGTATTTGTTCTTCCAGTTGGTAAACTTAGAGTCGTAAACATACTTCTGTTCGTCCAATGTTTCTTCACTTTCAACAATGACGGCAGACTGATACTTCTTTATTGTCTTTCTTATGTCCTCCACCCTGCTTTTGAACTCTTCAGCAGTTTCGTCTGGGTTGATACCATCAATATCCAGCTTTGCGGTATAGGTATCGTTGGATTTGCTGTGAACAATGAAAAGGCCAAGATCGGACATGAACTGCCCAAGGAACTTTTGGTTCAATTCACTCTGGATGAATTCATTTGATAGTTTCAACTGTGGTATTTTGCTCTCATCCTGTTGCATGTCACGGACGTTGAACTGCTGAGCATAAGTCGAATAAAGCCACTCTTTCACAGAACCAACTAGCTTTTTCTGCTGTTTGACCAATAGTTCTTTACCCTGACGGCGCCTTTTGCTTGCACCTTGTCTTGAAATGTTATCAAGCTGCTTATTAAACCATTCAACATCAACGGCTCCCTTTTCATAGTTCTCCAACTCGAATACAGACAAGAATTCTAACCAGATGGCAAATCTTTGGAAATTGATCGTACCAAGCTCGTTTAGGTACCCATCAGTATCTCTCATTGCTTGTTTGAAAGTCTCAATCAATAGTGGGAATGCACCTTTGTTTATATGTAGATCAGGTAGATTCGGTAGGAAATCGTTACCGATAACATACATGATCAAGATGAAATCATCCAACACTCTTTCAAAGTCGTACTCAAATGGAACTTGATCCTCCAAATCCTGGAACTCCAATGCTAGATATTCTCTCACTAATGAGATGTGCAAGAGGTAAAAATTTTGCCTTGTCAAATCGTCAGACTTTGCTGATTGCGACTTAGGACCAAAAGTGACTTCTTCTCTCAAAATTGCCAAATGGGGTTCGTGGGTCACCAGGCCCAACATGATTAGATCGGCATCCAATCCATAGATACAGTGTCTAGTGTTTGTGTTGTAGTGCAACTGGGACTTCTGAGTTCTGATAAATTGCATTATCTTATGCTCACCTTCACCAGGAACCTCGTGTCCTGAGAGGATAACGTCAATGTTTTGCCATGCTGGATCCGTGGACACTTTGTGGTTGATGTAGAATTTCAAATTCGTAGTCAACTTTGCCATGAACTCTGTACCTGGAGTAATTGCATTGGAATCGAAAGGAGGATCTTTTGGGATTTCTTTGCCTTCTTTAATGGCCTTAGCCATATTTTCTTCTGCTTCAACTGCACTTCTGAATCTCCTTGCTCTCTGTTGATTCATCTTTGCCCTTGGGGCAACACCATCGATTGCCATGTAAAAGGCATTTTGAGGTTTGATTGTGGTGAAAAGATGATCGATGTATGCAAAAATGGCACCAAACATTTGATCATCCGTCATGCTTGTTATGGCACCATCGTTGGTATGGGTACAGTTGTGCAAGATGGAGTTCATATCGAGATATAGATTGTCAAACTCTGGGATCTGTGTGCCATCCATCTTCTGAGAGATTAGTGGCCATCTCTCAGAGATAAACCTAAAAAACTTTGGAATACCTATAGTTATCGTGAGTGATCTGATGTTAGTATTATACCTTCAACGGATATTGAGTTTGAGTGTTTGTCGTTTGTTAACAAAGAACAGGAAAAAGAAAGGATTGAAACTTACCCATTGTTTGATGATTGGTGTTTCAGTCTGATATCAGTACGCTCGTACTTAATGTGCGATAAATATCGAACTAACTCAACGGATATCTCTGAGTTGTTAATTGTATAACGATTGATAAGTATCAGGAAGAAGAACAAGGAACAATAAGAAAATGAAAAAGGGTTATAGTGTTGGCATTGTCTGTACAAATAGAGGTACGGTGTATACGATACATACAATAGGGTACATCTCCCTCTGCCTCTCCCACTCGCTCGACGACTTTTGCTCTTAGATAAATACATTACAATATTAATTACGTAAGCGTTGATGTCGACGCGACTCTCTCCTCGACTTTGTCTGTTTCTACCCAAGTCGATTTTGAGGCTTCACACAGAGAGAGAAGGAAAATGTCGCAGGGTAACGAACGATCTGACGGTGAATAGGGGTTCTTCTCTCCAACAGACACATACTGGAAACAATGTGGATTTGATGTTCATTTTCAATGAAACCAAACATAAAACAGTAGAATAGTCTCACAACGAGCATCTTTTAGATATATCATTACCTTTTTCTTTACTTCTGAAACTATATCAATTCCAGAATGTTTGGTGGTGGAACTGGTAATACAAGCTTCAGCTTTGGTGGTTCCAACAACAATAACAATAACAACAGTAGCAGCACTGGCGGCGGATTTACGTTTGGTGGTGGAGCAAATAACAATACTAACACAGGTAATACTTTTGGTAGCACAAACACCGGCTTTGGCTCTACGACAAACAGCACCACACCTGCCTCTGGAGGTGGTCTATTTGGGGCCAAACCAGCAACTGCCACTCCTGCTCCTCTCTTTGGAGGCTCATTGAATGCCAATGCTCCTAAACCTGCCAGTTTCTCGTTTGGCTCGACTCCACAGACAAACAACAATGCTTCAAATACGGGATTTTCCTTGAGTGGTAACAATGCATCGACTAGCACAGGAGGCGGACTGTTTGGCGGTGCTAATTCTTCTCAGCCTGCCACTGGTGGCCTCTTTGGCGGTGGTAATAATAATAATAATAATAACAACAACAACAACAATTTGTTGACGACAACTACATCAACTGGCAACCCTTCAGGCGGCTTTTCCTTTGGTGGTGGTGCCTCTAACAACACTGCATCAGGAACAACAGTAGGATTGTTTGGCAACAAACCAACTGCGTCTACAGGAACTGGTCTGTTTGGAGGGAACAGCAATAATAATGCCCCAACCACTGCCAACTCCGCTGCCCCATCGGGTGGCCTGTTTGGTGGTGCTTCGACCCAAAACACAGGTGCTACCGGTGGCTTGTTCGGTGGTAACAACGCTAACAATAGCAGCTCAGCTGGAGGTTTGCTTGGAGCCAAGCCTGCAGGTGGTTTATTTGGAGGAGGCAACACCAACCCAGCATCCACTCCATCCAACGGGCTGTTTGGGGGTGCTAGTGGTACCACTCAATCTGGTGGTTTGTTTGGTGGTTCGAACAACAACATAAGCATGAACAACAACGGAAGTACGGCCAATGGTGGTGGTCTCTTTGGCAATAATAACAGCAGCGCTCAGCCAGGTGGTTTCTTTGGCTCCTCTCAACCATCACAACAGCTGCAACAACAACAGCAGCAACAACAACCGCAGGTCCCAAACTTGAATGCGATGACCAAGGTCAGCGATTTACCAGAAACTCTACAGAAGGAGTTGGAGGAATTAGACCAATACATACAACAACAGGTGTCAATTGCAGAAGATCTCAAGACGCGTGAAGGTGAGCATCTAGAATTGGTGCATAGCATACCGAGAGACATCAACTTTTTGGAAAAGAGATACATCTCAACCAATCAGGCTTTGAACAGCGATCTCAAGTTTGTAGAAAGTTTCAAATCGAAAACCTTGGAAAGTTTCAACAACTGGGTCGAAAAACTGATCAAGGTATACTTACAACTAACCAACCCAATGAGCACACGAGATGACGAGTCTCAATCTTTAGGCTCATCAGGAGGAATCAAAGTCATTGGTGTGAATGGAACAAGGACGATCAACACTCAGCAGCAACAACAGCAAAAGTTGATGCAGAAGCAACAGCAGAAGGATAGAGAGTCCAATTTGAACGTGACGCAGATCTTGGAGTCATACTACGTTACCAAGCTTGACGAATTCAAGGATAACATTGGCAAGTATCAGATTGTGCTACAGGAGGTTGAGAATACCGTTAATGATTTGGATAAGGTTTCGTTGAATGGTGGGTTGAATGCTAGTGGTAGCTATGGCTTGGAGATGATCGTTGGTGCCTTGCAGGAGGAGTTCAAGTTGTACGTTGAGCTGGCCAATGAGTTTGCTGATATTCACCATCAAGTGAAGAAATTGAATGGTGGTAATGAGATGTTTTAAAATGGATAGTGTGTCAAGCCCCGACTAACTAAAACTATGCTGCTTTAGAATGAGTTTTTTTTCTATGTGATTGTACAATAGATGATTGATCAAAGTCAAGGAAAAAGTTAAACGATACGGTTGAAATTATAAATCATTGAAAAAATATACAAAACCGGTAGAGAAAAAGTAGATACATCTGTGTGAAAGCATAATTTGTATACGATTGTAACCTTTTCCTCCCTATGATTTTGAGCAACTAACAGTCAACCAAGGAAACAAGCTTGATTTGAATTGAGGAGCATTGGGCAGCAATATTGTCGTTGTACAAGTTGTAGAAGTCTCCTGATAGACATTGGTAGAACTCGCTCTCATCGTTCAAGGATAAGAGTCCATCATCAGTAATGGAAAACCCAGAGGTGTACAGAGCATCAGGTTGAGTAGGGTTGTCAAATTGGAATTGGTTGTTAGCAACGATAGAGCCAATTCTACCTTGAGAGTCGTATAGAACACCATCTGTCAATGTCACCTCTAGTCCTCCGTCAATTGAGCAATGCTTGTCCAACACTCCTGAAGTGCTCGTCGTAGCTCCGTATTCTTCAACGACAAAACCAAGCACAGCACTTCCTGTATCATCTGTGGAGGCTAGAGCTGCTGCAGTAGTGGCAAGAAGGGAACCTAAAACTGTGAACTTCATTGCAATTAAGTGTATGTTTTTTTGTTTTTGGTATTTGAGCGTGTGTTTAATGGGTATTCGGATGGAGTAGTGGCGAATGATGGTTGAGTTGAAACTACTCGAAATATCAAACGGTTTTGTATAATCAAAGGAAGGAAGGATTTTCCTTTTTATAGTAAAACTTTTCAAGATTGAAAAGGGGGAGGAGGTGAAGCAGGGTCCGTGCCCAAGTTATCCATTTTAAGAACTTATAGTGTGGAGAGCTGCGCCGGCCCGGCAGTGGGGGGGTGGCATTAGTCGCAGGCCCTTGGTCATTGATGGGCAGGGCTCAGCCGGATTCTTCTGCCGAGTAGAGAGAAGACGGGCGGGGGTGATATGGGTGCTGAGGGAGTATGCCCAGCGGGCATCGGGGACGGGCCAGGCTTTTGGGAGCGGCCACACGCGGCCCTGCAGGGCAGGTCCCAAAAGCTACAACCCCCGTTTGAATCATGGTGCTGGTAAGCTTTGTAATGGTTCACTCTATTCAGCAAAAAAAGGGTTTGAAAATGTGTATGAAAAGTGGGAAGGGGATAATGGAAAAGTGCTAATTTAATACTAACAGTCAACCAACTCCACCAACTTTATTTGCACCGGCTCGCAAGCATCAGCATCAATCGACTCATCATAAAGGTTGTAAAAGTCACCCGAAGAGCACTCATAAAACTTGACTTTGTCACCTAGTGCCAAATAACCGTTCTGTGTGATTGACCAACCAGAAGCATAAATGGCGGTGTCTTGTGGAGGAGGTCCATCAAATTGGAACTGATGGTTGGAGACGATCGAGCCAACCCTTCCATGCTCGTCGTACAGAACGCTCTCTTTGAGAGTCGCTTGTAAACCACCATATATGTAACAGTGTTTTTCTAAGCCTTCTGTAGCCACATCTCGCTTAACAGTCTTTCGTTTGTGGTGATCATCTGCATCGTTATCATCGCTATCATCAACGTAATAGAAATCCTGATCGTCGAGCTTCTGAACAACTAGTCCCATTCTTGTTTGTTTGTTTGTTTGTTTGATCTATTTAACGTGTTTCAGCCTTTCACTCATTTCGGTGATAGTACAGTCTAGTAAAACCTGTGGGTGTAGCGTTGTCTCCCAGGTTGGTGGATCATTAGGGTCATATTCAAAAGGCAGGGCAATCACTGTTGTCGTGACGAACAAACCTAATGCTAGCAGTTTTGCATATGTCTTCCTCATTGTTGTTTCAAAAGCCTTTTGTGGAGATGGCTTTCAACTGTGAAATTGGGGAACGGGGAAAAAATAAGGTAGTGTGGTATTTAGAACTGTATGATACTGCAACCACTATCTTAAATTTGGTGGTAGGAAACGCTTGGACAGAGATAAGGAAGGGGAGGAAGCAAGTAAAGGGTCGCTTGTTACAAGGAAAGAAGAAAAAGGACCCTTGTTAGCATTCATTCTAAGCATCTTGTTTCCCCGTAGATCCTGCGCCCGTGCGGCTCATGCAATGCCCAACTTTTCACCTCCTCGATATCGCTGCTTAACGTTGTCTGTTTCATCTGCAATTGAGCTCTTTTGATCTCTGGAGGGGCTGTTTTTGCCGCTCCGTTTTACTGGCAATCCACAGTTTGGTATATATATATGTCGATTGACCAATTGGATTAGGTGCAAGAAAACAATGATGAGAAGGAAAAAACGATAAGTATAGCAGAGATCGTCATATTCTCGGATGTAATGAATAGCAATACTGTCGTTCAATGAATATTACATTCAGTGAATCAATCTGACTTTTTAGCGGAACTCCCTCCAAACGTCACCGTGTCCACAATCTTTTGAACCTCTTTTTTCTTTCTCTCGGTCATTTTGGCCTCTTCCACCTTTCTCAAGTAACCACCAAATACAACAACTTCAGCAACCAGGACTAACAGACTGAAGAACAAGCTGAGTAGCACTCTATATGCATCACTTATCCTCATCGATGTGCCTGACCAATACCAAACGGCATATCCCACAGACGCAACGCTGATGAAAATGTTCACTATTGTTGTAATGTGATGTCTCAGCTGTTTGGTCTGCTGTGCCGGTGTCATGTTTGCATACTCATCGTCCTGTTCTTCAGGTGCAACTGACACCGTAAATCCCTTGTATGTTGATCCTCTGCTTCCTGAGACTAGCTTCTGATATTCGTATTCTTGCTGTTTCAGCTTCAGTCTAGCCATCTGTTTGAGAAACTCGGGAGTCTTTGGCTGTGCTGATGGAGGTGGAGTATAAACACTCGTCTTCTTGAGCAGGCCCAAAAGTTTCAACTGTTTAGACTGTGCATCATGAGGGGCGGCACCTATAGTTATTTTGCTACCGCTGGAATGGAAATCCCGACTTTCTGTGTAAAGCGTTATGAGATCCTGATGTGAGATCCAACCTCTCTTTAGTATTGTGGACTTCAACTTTGAAGCTATAGGTGCGCCCTTTACAAGCAAAGAGATGTCATCATTCAAAGTATAATTCGTCATCGTTATGCTCTTGTTCAATTGGTTGATGTATTATGCTTCCTCGTCTTCGAATTTCAATGAATTGTGTAGTTGTGATCAAATTTTATTCAAATATGGATGAGATCAAACATTCTCTCAGCTAGGTAGTATCTATTGATGGTTGATCGATTTGGATAGCTGCCAACAGCTGGTTATTATGTAATTGCTTATGTAGTCAAAGATGCTCTCTCCCAACCATTTCAAGCCCTGCGCTCATTGTACACACGCACAGTAAAGTAAGTAGGGAACAACAATAACTGCGGACACTATACGATATAACAACACCAACAGTACTCGATGAACTAACACGGGTTTTGGAGCTGGCAACTAGAGAGTCTCAGTTGATAGATATACTCACAAATACATGACATGCCAAAGCTAGAAGAGTGGGAAATCAAAAAGTACTGGGAGATCTTCAACGGCTTGAACCCTGTCGACAAGAAATTAACAGGGGACAAAGTGTCGGTTGTTTTCAAGAACTCTCGTTTAGATCAGGACAAATTGACAAAAATATGGGACTTATCAGACATTGACGTTGATGGAAGTTTGGACTTTGAAGAGTTTTGTATCGCAATGAGATTGATCTTCGACCAGGTGAACGGTGACTCGACACAGGTTCCAGCGGTTCTCCCATCCTGGCTAATACCAGGCTCGAAACAGCATCTCGTCCAGGCCGACAGGGCAGTCCTGAACAACAACACAGGAATCGATTATGATACCGACGATGAATATTCCCTAAGTTCGGACTTTGATTGGTATATATCACCAACGGATAAATCCACGTATGAGACGATATACTCCTCATCATCAGACAGATACGGCAGGATTACCTTCAATTCACTGGGTGAACTATACAAGACACTCAATAATGTTCCTGAGACAGATGTGTCATCAGCTTGGAACTTGGTCAATCCTAAACAGTACGAAACAATCGATAAGGATCAATGTCTTGTCTTTTTGCACATCTTGAACCAGAGATCCAACGGGAAGAGAGTCCCTAGATCCGTCCCTGCTTCCTTAAGGGCAACCTTTTCAAAGGAAATGCCAGATTATAATACAGACTCACATCAAGCTAGTGTCTCCACTTTTAGTGCTAGTTCCACAAACGGTAATGGCTCCAACGGTAGTAAACAATCGTTTGCAGAGAGTTACTTGAATAAACTTGGTACGTCTGGCTCGTCAAATATAGTCAAGAACGGTACAGATTTCAGTTTATCCAAGGGAACGGACTGGGAGGAGGTCAAGTTGAGAAGGGAACTACAGGAGTTGGAAGATCTTATCAAGAAGGCTGAGTTTGAAAAGAACAATAAGGGTAAGGATGACAGTCTAAGTCTGATCAAGTATGAGTATGAGCAGTTGCTCAAGTTCAAGGAGCTTCAGGTTTCTGAGTTGCGCAATATGACAGATTTGAAGAGTGTGATGAGTAATGTGGAGGCTGTTGAGAGCCAAGCCAACCAGTTGTCTCTGTTTTTGGACAACAGAAAGGAAGAGTTGGGATCATTGCAAAAAGAGATTGCTTCTTTAAGATAAAAAACAATTGTACCGTTTTGAAGCCTGAATGGTGTTGTTTGTTCCTCTGTTGTAACGACAGATTTAACACTTAAGTTTTGTTTGATACATCAAGAATTATGCAACGATTCTACTGGGCCTCGCTTGAAAACATATTATAACAGAGAGTTTAAAGCTTACTATGAAGAGAAGAAATACAAAGATAAATATGAATAAATAAATAGATGTAACTGAAAGCTTCAAGATTTGAAAATTGAGTGAAAAATCAACATTCAAAATGAGACGAAGGATTCTATCAAAGCACAGTTACTTCTTTGGTGACTCACCTTCGTCGAATTCTGGCTTTGGCAACTTGAACTCATCCGGTGTCTCATCAACACCTTCCCCAACCTGATCCCAAACTGAAGACCCAACGGTGAAGTTTCTCCATGCCTGTGTCAACTCTAATGGCTCGTAAACGACCCTTCTTTTCTCTGCATCATATCTAACTTCAGTATACCCAGTAGTTGGAAAATCCTTCCTCAACGGATGCCCTTCAAATCCATAATCGGTCATAATTCGTCTCAAATCAGGATGGCCCTCAAAGAAAACACCAAATAAATCGTACGTTTCCCTTTCCAACCAGTTGTTCCCTTCAAATAAAGGGCATAGACTTGGAACAGGGGACAATTCGGAAGCATAGGTCTTGATACGAATTCTTGAGTTGAACCTAACCGACAACAAATCATAAACAACGTCAAAACGGTTGGTTCTGGATGGATAGTCTGCGGCAGTGACGTCCATACAAGCCTTAAATTGGGAGGATGTGTGATTTTTCAAGAAAGTAGCCACCTGTGTGAGTGCGGAGGGAGCAACGTAGATGACGAGCTCGTCCTTCCAGACCGAGAATTGTTGGACAAATTTGGGCATGCATCCCATGATGTATCTTCCAAACTTGTGTAGCTCTTCTGACTGTTCCTTGTACTTTTCTTTGGGATTGTATACTGGGTGGTGAAGCTCGGTCGCTTCAGGCCTTGGTAAGTCCCTTGGATTTGGTAAATCTTCAACTGACTTTGGTATGGTCGTTTGTTTTCTTGTATTTAGGGCAGGGCTGCTGATTTGTAACTGTCTCAGCTGTAGCATTATCATTGACGAACCAAATAGTTTTGGTGGTAGCTGTTTGACTTTGTCTAATGCTACCTTTCCGGCCGATCTTGCTTGTAGAGAGAGCATGTCTATTGTAAGGGGTGATTCTTTTGATGTCTACTTCTATCTTTGTGAAAGCCTAAGCTCATCTGTTGATTAAATGAAAGCTTCGTTAGCAAGTAATTTACGGTAGGCCCTTTGGTTGTCTTCTATACCTTGTCGACAACCACTAGCCAGCCAACCAATAGATCTGGATATAAATAAAATGGTCAAAATGAGGGGTAAGGTTGGGGCCTTGGAGCAAGAGAGCGCAGGGTGAATGCTGAAACCTCTGCACCGCTCTTCCCCACATACTCTGCCTCTGCCCCACCTCCATTTCGACCACCACCAGTCAATTTTCATCCTGGTATTTATACATCTATTTACGTTTCAAAATTCATGTCTATTATACAAACCACTCAAAAAAGAGTACACAGAAAAGGTAATCGAGTTCAAAACGTTGTCGTAAAGTAACATCGCAAAGATGCGAGAGGGGAAAGGTGTTAAAAACCAGTATCGTTAAAAGTGAGAGAGATGGTACTTCAATCATCTTTGAGGGAGTCATCTTGTTTATCCCTGTTGTTATCGTAGATGGCAGTTGTTCTCTTATAATTCGAAGAGTAGTTTCTGCTGAATCTTGAGTTCTTGCCATATGGACTCTTTGGGGTTCTTGGTGTCCGTGGGGTTCTAGGGGTTCTTGGTCCCGTTCTAGAGAGCGGCGATGAGGTGTCAGCATTTGCGCTGACGACACTTGGAGAGTTGAGCCTGCTAGGTCTCTTCTTGGTCTTGCTTGAAGGACGCAAAATTTCAAACCTGAACAATCCATCCGATTCTTCTCCATTGGAACCTCCAGCTAGTATTGGTGAGCCTAGTGGTGACATGTCAGAATGATGATTGGAGTGCTCACTTAGTGACTTCGTGGAAAGTTGGATAGAATCCACAATGTTACCAATTGATGATTTTCTTTTACCCAGTTTTGCTGCAGCCCTAAAGGAGGAAGTGGATGGATTCATAGCTGTCGTGCCTGCATCACTCATCAACGTGTTGAAAGATGCAGTTGGTGAGAACTGCATACTTTGATCCAGCCTAGGGGAGTCAAAATTGAGATTCCATTGGTTGTTAATGTCCGTGGTAGTAGTAGCGGCAGTAGATCTAGTATCAACCGAACCATTGTACTGATGGCCATAAGAGGACTCAGGAAGATCAAGGTTGTCCTTAGTGAAGAAGGAATCAAGATTCTCCAAGGTAGCCAACATGTTACTCAAGGAATCTTCACCGTTAACAGAAGTAGAGTCTTTCATAGAGATTTGCTGCTGCCCCAAGTAGTCCTGCTGTTGATGCTGTCTGTTGAACAATCTTTGTTGGTCGGCTGACAGTGGATTATACTGAACATAGTCATCTCTGTTGAACTCGGGTTGTGGTGGAACTTCAACGTTCTCCTCGCCCCCTTCGTTTGTAGACGTAATGACACAGGTAGAGAAAACAGAGTGGATGTTATTTCTTGTTCTAGCTGTGCTAACAGCAGGCATTGGAATTGACCAACCGCTATCATCCGGAATGCCAAACAAGGTAGCAATCTTTTCATACTCTTTTCTCATAGTAGAATCTCCAGAACTCATCATCAAATAATGTTTATCAAGGGGGGATGCAGAGATTGATGTTGCTTCATCCAATACTTCTAATGCTTGATCAACATAGTCTGTCATAAGTAATCTCAATAATGGTGAAACCAAGTCAGCACCCAAACCAACAAATTCGTCACTCTTCAAATCAACAACTCTAAATATGTGTTTCAATAAATCCATTGTCTCAATCTTGATCCAGTTAGTCTTGTTTAAAAGCAGACCAAGTAGGAAAACCAAAGTTTGGGCTGAATACTGTGGGAAGAAATGTTGTTTGATGACACTAACCACTTGTGACAAGAAGTCCTCTTTATTTCTGAATCTCTTCTTAACCAATGATGTAATAATACGGCTCAATGAGGGCATATTGGCATTGTTTGCCATGACACATAGGCCGTCAGCAGCGTTGATAACTTCCTCGGTAAATCTCTTTGTTGTCTGGGCATTCAAAAACCTTGGCATGTTTGCCAGTAGCGCCATCAAAATTCTAGAGTCTCCAGAACCAATGATCTCACTGTCCTTCAAAGAGTTCAATCTGTCTAACACCTTCATCGAAGGTTCATATGCGTTCGACGATCTCAAACCAATCATAATAATTGACTGCAAACCATCGAATCTGCCTTCCCATTTTGGAGGGAAAGTGGCGATCAAACATTTTACTGTGTCGTCTGAATCTAAATCAATCTTGGAGATAAACTTTGACAGGGTTGAAACAACTTCGATGAATTCTGATTCGTGGATGGTGTTGAGTGAAGCCACGACTGACCAGAAAAGTTGAGGGAAATCGATCAATTGCTCACTGTACAACTCGGCCGTTATTGCATTCAAAGTCATCAAGACTTGCATTGAAAAGGATTGGATACCAGGGTTCTCATCTGATATCGTATTAGCTAAGCATGAAAGCATATCTCTCAACATACCCAAACCCAAAAACGATATCAAACAACGGAACACCTGAAACGATCTTGACGCTATATGCATCACTTTGCACGAAGTCGCCCATGCCAGTGATGTCTTACTCCAATCTTGCTGGATTCCAGGGGTCGTCTTCTCAAAGATATGCAACACTTTTCTGATCATAGCGTCCATGTTTTCTGGTATCCTACCACCACTCTTGTCTGAGATCACATCACTGTGAACCCACAGCTTCTTTTGGTAATCGCTTGACCTCAAAGAGTCAACAATCTGCTTATAGTTGCCATTCTCTTTATCACCATATTGATGAATCAAGTGGATCAGCATAGCACATGCTTGATCTTGAACTATGGATAATTGATGGTCCAACAGAGCAAAGGACAAGTGCAATAGCAGGGGCAGGTTTGCCTTGGTGGTCTCAGTTGGGGTCAAAATCAAGTCAACCAAGAATATGATTGATAATTCGCACAATGAGAATATAGCGGTTGCGCTTGCTTCGTTTTTCTGAACAATCTTGGAAAGATCAGCCATGTAGGGTAAGTAGTCAGCAATCTCCTGTGCTTCGTTGGCTGATGGTTCTTCAACTTCGGAAATTCTCTTGTCCATTGGTATCATTGACTTAGGTTCTAAGTTGGCTATCAAGGTATCTATCAAGCTGACTCCAATCGGGATGGTTGATAATGACACTATGACTTGTCTTGCACATTCCAGGAAAGAAAGATTTTTCAGCTCAAGCGAATGGTCAACGATGAAGTTATAGGTCTCCTTCACATTTGCACCATTGGCACCGTTTCCTAATGCAACCCACAAAGCTTCAACCTCATTCTGAATCTTATGACTGAACTTCATGGTTATCTCAAAAAAGTTGAATAATACCATCAACGAGTTGAGCCTATCTGGGCTGTCTTTGTTCATGTTTAGCTCAACCCTTTGTACCCAAGGCAAGAGCACAGCAAGAATATCTCTTCTTGGGCTGTATCCAACAACGTGAAACAACATCGTGAGTTCTGAAATCATCTTGAACTTCTCTTCAGGATGGGTTGTGGCAAAGTGAGACGAGAGCTGGAACAGAGTTCTCTTGTAAATGACCCTGGACCTGCAGCAAATTCCGTCAACAAAGCTGATGCTGTTGTTGGTGTTATAAAACTTCTTCTCCGTGTACTCCAATAAATTTGAAGCTGCTGTTCTGACTTTGATATTATCTGATCCAGAGGAAAACAATCCAAGCGCTAATGGTCTGTAAACTGAATACTTAAAGTTGGCTCCCTTGACAAATGCCTCACTCAACGTGATAAAATAGTTTCCCAATGCTGGATCGTGAGTGTAACACTTTTTGATAACCTCATTCACAATCTCTTCAGAGTCAGTGTTCACACTCAAAATCTCCAATAGAGCATTTCTAGCCAGAGTGTGAATCTTCTCGTTGTAGGTATTAAATAAAGAGTCAATCCACCACAGCACCTGTGGAATGTCAAAGGATTCATTAGATGTTGCTATTGGACTCGAGCACAAGTTTGACATGCAACTGATGGCACTGTACTGCAATTGTCGTTTTTGAAGTTCTAGAGAAGCCTGTAAAGTGACAGAATCGTTCTTCCCTGCTGCATGTTCGATCATGGTGTGATAACGTTGATTGAACAAGGTATTGTTTTTACCATAACCGGACCATTCTTCCATGAACTCAAATGAGATTTTTCTAAACTTGAAAGGCAACCACATCTCAACTTGGTTCTTCTTCCTTGCTTCAATATGGAAAGTTTCCAGCAATCCACAGAAGTGTTTCCTCAATCTTTGTAGTTCATCATTCACTTGTGATGAGGGCACAACCAAAAGGGTATGGATATTGAACAAGATGAACTGTAGCCTGCTGAAAATGGATTCATCAACGAAATCAACTTCACTTTTGGAAAACTTTGCCAATACTTTATTGAGAACACCTGTAATTTCAACTCTTAGCCTTGTCTCAGACGGCACGAGTCTTTGATTGCTATCGACATCCCTTTTCCAACTTTCCATGATTGGCTCGATGCTTTGTAGGAAGCTTTTGAAGATATTCACGTTTAGACAGCTCAATCCTTCAACGATAGCGTCTTTCAATTTCGTATTCGACGTGGTTAATAGCGGGACAGTCATTTTAAAGATGGATTTGGCGCTCGTAATCTTCTGATGTTGAACAGTAAAGAGCTGTTGCGATTTCTTCCTTCCATGGGTCTTCGTTAAAGGTGAGTAAAGTGATGATGGTGCTGTTTGGGTAGGAGTCGGAATGTGGAGTCTTTGCTCGTTCGTAGATGTTAATGAAGAACACGCAATCTTCAAATAAAGCATGTAATCCCAAATTAGCGAGTTGATGTTACCAGGGTTCCTATCTGAGCTGATGAGGACAACTTGATCGTACAACTGCACCAATCTGATACAGCTATGAGATCTGGTGATAGCGATCTGAATGGGACAACGCTTCACCAATGCATCTAAAACCTCTTCAAAGATCTTGAACCAAAGCGCTGCATCAACTCCGTGATTGCTCTCGGCTAGTCGAATAATGGTATCCTTCCGTGATTTTTGTTGCAGTCTAACTAGTCTTTTAGATTCTGCTTCGCTCAGTATAGGCTTTTTTGGTAATATGAATTCGAGGAAGTCTAACGATTCCAGGACTTGTATTATTCTTGTGCCGAACTCTGCAACAAACTTTGATGGCATTCTATTGTGGGCTTTCTTGTATTCCTCCTCTGCAATTCTATTTGAGTCTTCGACATTTGTGTTGGTCAAGTCATATATCACTTCGTCAAACTGGGCAACAATCCTAAGAATCTGTGAGCCCAAAAAACGGACCCTAAAATCATGGCTGAATAAAAAAAATAGCCCGTTTCCTTCCACCTCATCAATTATAGTGACAATGTTCTTCAATTCCAGTTCTTCAATCGTTTTAGTTTCCTGTATCTCTTCTTGAACAAATCCGTGATTGACATTATACATTTCATTAGGAGTCTCCAAAGATTCCTTGGTTGTTTCTGTGAGCGACTCCAGCCAGCAGTGTAGTAAATCAACATACACTTCGAGTAGCTTGATGTAGTCATTGGAGGACAAGTAGTCGTGATTCAAAAAACTGGCAGTCTTCTCGTCTAGATAAAATGCTGTCCTTGCAAATGTTGTCATAATCACATTGGGATTTTTTTTTGTCATCAAAATCTTCAGTGTTTCAATGGAAAATGCACTCACGTTTTCATCGTCATGGATGCAATTCTTCACTAAAAGTTCAATGGTCTTCCTGTACTGTTTGGAGTCATTGTTCAAACACCAGGTGACACTTGAGGCCACGGTTGCAAATAAGTCCAAGTTCTTGAGGGTGTTATCCTCATTGTGGAAGTAGAAACTGGAGAGCTTTAACGGCAACGTTGGCGTTGATGTCGTACTGGAAGATGCGCCAGATGAATTGTTGGAAAGAGGGACGTTTGAGTCTAAGATTTTGCAGCCAACTTGACCATCTAGAAGAAAGAGCAAATTGTTGAAGATGGTGGCTACCTCTTCGTGCACCGCAGCATTTGAGGAGTTGGTGTCGAATATTTCTCTGTTTTCATTGTTACAAAATTCCATTGGATCGAGTGACGATTGGATCACATCATCAGTTGGGAACGGTGGCCTTTCGTTGGCCTCATAATCGGATAATATGCAAGAATAGGATCTAATGCAGAGTGTCATTTTTTCATGTGAAATGCCTTCCAAACTAACACCGTTGAATGAGGTCTTCATTATTGGCAATATAACGTTTTCCAACGTGAAATTCAACTGGGAATAGGCCATTGATCTCAAAATCAACACAGTGGCTTGGATTAATAGTGCGTCGTCTGTTATCCATTGTTGCTTCTTATTTTGTTGATTTTGGAATAAGAGGTTTGCTATTGTCTCCAGGTTTCTGGTTTTGGCGTTGAGCGTATCAGAGTATCTATATAGGTAGGCCCATATTAATCTTGACAAGCAAGTGGTAATGACTATCTTTTCGCTGGTAGGCAATTTTGGTTTCAATCTTTTAATATTGAGATCAACAATTTCCAGCCATTGGTTCTCAAACGAAGTCTTTGGAGCCACCGATAGTGAAGTCGCAACTAAGGTGGCTGCACTTTTCCAAAATCTGGGAGCTTTGTTGAGTGATATGCTCAAACTTTTCTTGTATATCGCCGTTATGGCGTCGACCCATGTCGGATGGTTTACCTCTGCTGTTAAGCCCTCTGCTAAAGAAAGCAACAACTGATTAATAACATCACAGTAGGATATGAGCAAGTTTTCGTTTTCACATTGAGTGAAAAACTTGGCAATACTCTTCATGAAATCTGCACCTTCTTCAAACCTCTCTAAAGATCGGTTAGAAAACTGAAGGTATCTCATACCATGAATCAATAAGTTCAAGCTTGATTCACTCATGCCAGTTCCTCGAGCAAAACCTGAAGGACACTTTTCCAAGTCGGCAATGAACCTATCACTCACACTCAAGAATGATTTTTCCGACATGTGGCCTAGGAGTTCTGCCAACAGGTTTAAATTGGACGAGTGTATTATACTCTTGCTGACCAGATAAGGATCAATGTTTTTCAAATAGTTGTACATGATTTCTTCCAACCCTGTTTCCTCTATGACTGCCGAACTGGGACTTTGGCGAACAACCTCAGTCAAGACTCTCCACAGGATGTATGTGCTTATGGTGAATTGCCTGTCTGCTTGAGTGAACGTAATCTCTGACTTTTGCACTTTTTGTTCTAGTTGTTTCAGCATAGACTGGTGTTCTTTGTTCAATGTGTTGGATTCTTGTGTCATTCTGGATGATTTTGATGCAGATTTCTTATGTGAAATAGCCTCTGGATTAGATTTGTAATTTTTCCAAAGCATAATATTCTTTTCAAGCATTGATCTTGCCATCTCTCGTAATTCAGATTTGCCTCTTCTCCAGTGCATGACGGCATCGGTGACAGATTTTGGCTTTCTTCGCGATATATATCCTAGGGAGCTGATAATTTTGTCAAATGTTGGGTCAACGCCTTCAGATAGCAGGTCAATAATATTTGGTTCTTGATCTAATGGCACACTGTTGAGACACAAATTGAGCTTTCTTTCCGCATGTTTGGTAAATTGTCTAACCATGATGTTAAGTGTATAGTTCAAGGAGGACGTTCGTTGTTTGTTGATCAATGATGCTCTTCTTTGTTCCATGATGGCAGATGGGAAGTTGGGTTTGCTCTGGTTCTGTGGTGTCTTTGGTTCTGTTGCCTGTGATAATGGATTTCCAAGCCTAAATTCCAATGGTTGTCTACCATAGTCATCTGTATCAATCTGGTCATAAGGATTAGGTTCTGCCCTTTCAGTTTGGTTTCCGTAGTTATGTTCGTTCAAGAAAGATAAACTTGTATCCTTGATGTTGAGGCCGCTTAGATCAATGGGAGCAGACGAGCCGTTGCTTTCATAGTTCCATGCAGGACTGGATAAATCTGGAATTTCAATTGTAAGAGAAGTTTGATTCTCTGGTGATTCGATTGGAACTTCCCCGGCTGGTTGGCCAGAGCTATCACTGCTCATCGCTTTGTCTGCGCCCTGTTTGAGAATATGTGATAGGGTGTGTGTCTTTGAGGCAAAGAGAATTGAGCAGTTGAGATGGGGCAGCTATAACTCTATTTCTCTCCTTTGACAAAGAAAAAACAAACAGACGCTGGTCAGTAAGTCTCCTTTTAAACGGTTAGGTATAATAATCTAAATATAAATCATTATTCAAAACAAATGAAGGTATACATACCCTCAAAATAGAAAGAGCCAACTCCTAAGGGTGGAGGATTTTGGGTGTTACGTAATCCACATAATAATAGTTACGTAATTATGCTATTTCAATTTTTTGCACCGGGAGTAAACTTTTCAGGCAGTGCAATCATCCTCTATACACAGCGTTAGCGTTAACGAGAAGACTTTGACTACTTTGGTCGATTTGTTCAAAATAAATAACGAATAGATTTTCAGGTTCCATCACCTGATAATTATTGGAAGGGGGTTTCGAAAGAGGGTGGAATGTTACCACTCGAGTATAAAGAAATAGAGCAACTTTTGTTCAAAGTTAAAAAAACAGATTATCTAAACTGGTCTCTGGAGAGAAGGTTCGAACGGCATGAACAGAGCAAGTATGGAAAGACTTCCAAGGATAGAACCACAAACCCAAATAGGAACCGAAGTACCAGACTCTGCACCAAAGTAGGAGATAACTGGTGCAAATGCACCAAAGATTCTGCACACCACTAAGGCACAACCGATACCAGTCGTACGGCAAGAGGTTGGAAGCACTTCTGGAGTGTAGGCGTACAATGCTGCGTAGTAGATATTGATGAAGAAGTAAGTGGCACTTCCAAACCCGGCATCACCAGATGGTGTACGAACAGTTGTGTATCCAAACAAAATGGCCATTCCCGATAAGGCACCAAATGCCATCGTACCTCTTCTACCAACCTTAGGTATCATGATGATAAATCCACCCAAGATTGGACCAAAGATACCGACAAAGTTAGCCAATGTTGCATTTCTGTAGACAAGGTATGTTGTACTACCGGTATCACCTCCATGACTGGCAATGAAGATGTAGATATAAGTGTAAACAATACTGTAAGACAAACCAATGATACCCCAACTGGCGAATAGTAGCCCGGTAGATCTGGCAATTAAACGGTTTGAGAACAATGTTTTCAAATGCTTCCACATGGCTCTCCAGACATCCATGACAGAGTACGGCTTTGTCGAATCAAGGTAGTCAGGTCTGATATCTCCGCAAGCTTGAAGATCTTCCAATGTTAGGGATAGTGTTCTGTTGTATTTGGTTGCAATCTTTTGGATCACTGCTAGCGCTTCTTCATCTCTTCCTGTTGAAATCAAGAATTTTGGAGTCTCATCAAGCTTTAGGTATAGGATACGGATAAGGGAGCAAAACATGACAATACCAGAGTTGGTGTACCAACAGTACCTCCATCCTCTGTTGATTGAAGATGGACAGAATGAAGGGTCAGAACATGAGTTGTTAGGGATGAAAGCCCAAGAGATCAAACTGGCAATGGTTTGACCAACACCCCAAAATCCAGCCATCATGGTGTTCATGAAACCATACTTTGCAGGCAAAAACTCCAAAAAGACGGAAACATCAGTTGCAATGTTACCACCAGCGGCAGCAGATGATAGGAACATGAAGATACAGTAAGTAGCATAGTTGTCCATACCACCAACCAAGAAACCAAATAGAGCGGTAGCAAATAGAGACCAGTTGAAAAGAATCCTTCTACCAATAATATCAGCATTGAAACCAATGGCAATGGAACCAAAGATTAACCCAGCATAGAAGACTTCTTGTCCGACTGGGTATCCTCCTCCTTTCATTTGATAGTCAACGTATGTCTTAACAGCAGATTGAATCATTTCCATCTGGGAATCAACTGAATAACCAAATCCAGCAATACAGAATAGCTTGGCGTGATACCAGGTGAATCCAACTTCATCTAGAGCATTGTTGATCAAGAAAATCTTCTTCTTTAAGACGTCATCGTTTGATTCAGCATAGGCCAAATCCTTTTGTAAGATGGACACATCTAAACCGTTTTCGATGGAGTCTGCATTGTCTATGCTTGTTGCTAGAGCCTCCTTTTCTTTCGAACCGACGGGAGAGACCATGGTTAAATACTTGTAAAATAGCTTCTGAACAGTTGAAGAAAAATTGGAATAGAGATAGATGACTTTAACTTTTTTTCATGACTTTTCAACACTCGAAATTTAAGGCGGGAAAGCCTCGAAGTATTTATAGAGAGAGACATGACCGAATAGTACTGGAAATTAAAAGAGAGTTTAATGATGTAATCTTGGGCTTCTCGACGCATTAGTCTTAAACAATGCAGGAGCGGTATCTATCGATTGTCTTATGCTGGATAATCAAAGATTGCTTATTTTGTAAACTTTGCGCACTACTCTCTGGTCACACTCTATTGGATTTTAGATCGGTAGGTGGGGTGGGTAGCATCGCTTCTCTCTTCCTCCCTCTCTTGATGATCGGCAAACACAATCAGTCATCTAACAACAGATTGTTTGGGTAATTCAACAAAGTGAATACTACTCCTACACTACACATGAAACTGGTTTGTGAGAATTCTACAGATTTTGATAAGCTCAAAGAATCACGAAAGGGAAGCCTTAGATAAGCTGTCGGTAATTACACCTACCATGTCAATTTCGATAGAGCATATAGGCCGAGAAGTGCCTTTCTCTCCATGTTCCCAGTTTGGAATCATACCATCAATTAATTGTTTTGATGTTCAGAGATAATAACGATAATAAGGATGAACATTTTGAGCCAAAACTTCCCTGAGCTACTACTGCAGGGTGATCAATCGATTATTAAGGGTTTCTTGATTTTAAAAATTGGTGCTTTAAATTTGGAGTGCATCATAAAGCGTTGGTTTCATGCAGACCGGAAATGTGAGTGACCAAGGAATCTGCTATGTATGGAAATAATAAAACGTTTTCTTTCTCCTTTTTCATGATTCGAAGAGCTTTCTTTTTTCTTCCCTTGACAGTACTAGAGGACTGTGCTTTTGCTTCGTGGTTCGACCTCCTGGTGGAAGGTTTTGAGCAGTAGCGGAGGCATTAAATGAAGACCAGAAATGGATTAGTTCATAGGGGAATAACTCACAGAGCGACGTAGACAAATGGCACACGTTTGCAACCACCAACACATTTTAAACCGTGCTTCAGCCAACGATTGGAAGTAATTCTGGCCTTTGCTGTGATTTGAATTCAGTGCCAACTTTTTGCTAGTCTGAACTGCATAAAAGCAGAGAGTATTAGATTGTTTTCTGGTCCAAGCCAAACCTAGACTTCGGTATTGTCCGTGTGTGGCTCGGCGGTCTTTTTTAATGACCAAGCATTGCTGGAATACGGAAACTCTTCAGACAGTAAACTTGAAGCAACGGATTCGCAGTGACCGGGAAAGGCTCCCCGTTTAAATCGCGGACATCGAGCTTGTTTCTCCGCCAATCTCAAGGATTTTTCACCGCTACAAATATATAATGTAGGTAAAAAGATACGCAAACAATGCATAACGTTGTTTGTGATTTGTAAACCACCACGATCGGTCTCACTCGACCTTTATCTAGACTTCATCTTCTTCATATGGATTTAAATTGTTAAAGCAAGACTTTCACAATTCATCAGAAGTGAAATTGAAAAAGGAAGTGTTCATGACAGATCTATAGCAATGGCCTTCAACGTTAGAAATACCAACCCATTGGCTCTCACTAAGGTGTTGAGCATAGATAGCTTGCCATGCAAGATCACCAAACTTCAACATGTTCGCGTTCCAATGAAGGACGGATCCAATTTACAAGCCCATATCTGGATTCCATCGGATGCTCTAGAAGGGAAATCAAAGGTTGGTACCTTGATTGAGTATATTCCATACAGAACAGATGTCACCATTCAGAGAGATTCCATCAGGCACCCATTCTATGCTGGGAATGGATTTGCATCGATCAGAATCGACATGAGAGGATCTTCAAGTTCTGATGGCCTACTTCGGGATGAATACTTGGAACAGGAGCAAGACGATGCATTGGATGCGTTTGATTGGGTTATCCAGCAAGACTGGTCCAATGGTAACATAGGTATGTTTGGTAAGTCCTGGGGTGGTTTCAACGGGCTACAAGTTGCCGCAAGACAGCACCCTGCTTTGAAAACCATCATCACACTAATGTCAACTGATGACAGATACTCTGATGATGTCCACTACAGAGGAGGTTGTATGATTGCCACCGATATGTTATGGTGGGGTTCAACCATGTTGGCATACGCTCCAAGACCTCAAGATCCAAGGATTGTTGGCGAGTCTTGGAAGGAAAATTTTATGAAGAGATTAGACATTGAACCGATGGTCAAGAATTGGGTGTCTCATCAAACAAGGGATGAATATTGGAAGCATGGTTCAATCTGTGAAGACTACAATGCTGTCGACATACCAGTGTTGGCCGTTGGTGGTTTCAGAGATGGATATACCGATCCTGTTTTTAGGATGGTTGATAACTTACCAAGTCCAAATTCTTGTGGAGTGGTTGGCCCTTGGGTTCATGAGTATCCAGAAATGGCTGAGCCTGGTCCTAAGATAGGATACCAGCAGCTATCCCTTGACTGGTTCACAAAATGGCTGTATCCAGAGAGACAATCTTCTTTTTCGCTGCCAAGATTTACAGCCTACATTCAAGATCCAAGCTCCATTAAAGATTCTTACGTTTATAGAGAAGGTAAATGGGTCTCTCTCGAAAACACCAGGGAAAAGAGGTATAGCACCTACTACTTTGATAAAGCACAGAAGTTGGTCACCACACAACAGCCTGTTGAGGAAAATTTGAATTATGAATTTAGTGGTGTTTTAACTCATGGTCTATTCAGAGGTACCTATTGTCCATTTGGTTTCCGTGGTGATTTCCCAGCCGACCAGAAGTACGAAGATGCAAAATGTTTCTGTCTGGATTCTGAAGTTATTGCTGAGGATGTTGACCTACTAGGACAACCAATAGTCAATGTGACTGTGTCCTCTGACAAGAAGCTTGCTAACTTGTCAGTCAGATTGGTTGATATATACCCTGACAATGGAGAACACGTTTTGATCTCATGGGGTCAGCTGAACTTGAGTCACAGAAACTCTCACGAATTCCCAGAGTACTTAGAACCAGGCAAAAAGTACGACATTAAGATAAATCTGGATGTTTTGGGTATCAAGCTTGCCAAGAACCACAAGTTGAGAGTGGCATTATCGACTTGTGACTGGCCACAAAGTTGGCCTACTGCTGAAACTCCTACTTTAACACTATACAAGGGAGAATTGAAGCTACCATTGCTGATTCAGGAAAATGTGGTCAAATCACCTGAATTTGCTAGTCCTACAATCATTCAAAAGATCGAATCTGAGATCGTCAAGACCCATGACAGAGTTAAGACAGTTACCTACGATTATCCAAATGATGAGTGGATCTTGACCGATGTCCAAGACTCAGGAATCGTTAAGATGCCTAACTTTGGAGATGTTACAGGTATCTATCACGGTAGTTCTAACACTAACGTTTGGAAGATCAAGCCAAATGATCCTCTATCTGCTATCAACGAATGTTCTTGGACCTATGTTATGGGAAGAGATGAAGACGGCTGGGACATTAGAATTGAGACGGAATCTGTGTTGAAGTCCGATAAAGACAATTTTTACTTGACTAATAAGCTGCAGGCATATGAATCAGACAAGCTGGTTGGTGATAAGGTTTGGGATGATGTTATTCCAAGACAATTCTTATAATCTACAATACTTTTTTCGATCTGGTACGTGCTTTTCTTTTTTCTCGGTTATCCTCGTTTTTTGTATGTCCTAATAAACCAAAAACTGATCATTCTATTGAATCACAACCCTTAGTTGATCTCGCTTCTATTCTCCTTCAAGTATGGAACATGTCAGGTTCTATTGACGGGTCATACACCCCGCTTCAGATTGTCAGCGTCCCGGTTCAGTTTGATAAAAGGGAAAGATAGCCGAGCAAAGGACAGATTGCCGAGCTTTGGCAGATAAACGAGCTCAGACTTCGTCAAGACTTTCCGATTCCATGGCCCCTACAGTCCCACCTTGCCCCTCGACGGTTATCCCGGTCCGTAATGAGGGGGTACGGGCTCTCTGATTGTTGAGTGAATACCTGTCTGCACAAACGTGTTGAAATATCACATATAACTTGGGGGAGTCATTGTTAAGCTGTGCGGCCCTTTCTTAGATTGGACTCAGCTAAAGGCCGCCCACCGTTACATTATTCTTTGAAATTCAACGTATTTCTTTGGACAATTGGATGTCAGATAAGCTATTGTCTATTTGCTGGCCTGCTGAGTATGCTCTCGATTAGGTCTTGGTAGTCTCATCGATAAGCTTCGAGGGGTTAATGAATTGCGACAGGATAAGCACAGGTCGGCGCTCCCGTGCTCTCCTGACGCCGGCCAGTGGTAGTGTTGAAGGAAATCGTGAAGGGCGGAAATTGATGGACGGCTTTTGGACCGCACCTCCTAGAGAAGGAAGCGGACAAAATTTGAACAATAATTTATACGGTCGTGTGCCTGCTAAGATATTCCTTATGCATAGCATTTACCCGTACGACAGGGAGTTTCCGGTCATGCAATGGAGGTTTACACTGGTGGAATGTCTCCGTGTAAGCTGAACATCACCCATTTTTGGAATTCTATGTAAATAGGGACGGCCATCAATCAATCAAAGCAGACAAGCAAATAGTCTTTAGATACATAGATTTCACAGTCATAAGGCTCAAATATAAGTATACTGATAGAAGCAGCCATCATTCCCAAACTTGCCAAACAATCCGGAGTCAAACCACATTTCCTCGTCGATGTACATTCCCGGACATTTCCCTACACTAAAACCTCTAATCAATAGTTGTCCCAGTTTATCGTCATCCTTTTTTTTGACAATCTTAAGCTCCAAAGAATTGGAAGCAACACCGAGGTGCGTGACCGTATACTTGGGAAACTTTTCGCTTGACAACACACGATGTTCGAACAAGTTAGTCTTCAATACTGGACCCATCGAACCGATCGCACTTTTTTCCCTAATTATTCTTGAATGTAGAGTAGTTCTGAGGCTGTTATACTCCATAGAAGTCAACGGTAAGCGAGTTTGTTGTGCATATACGAGCTTCAATTTGAGAGATCGATATGATTTACCAAAGGAATTGAAAATACCTATTGAGTTCAAATAAGCCGCCCGACCTGTCAAAATTCGACTGATTGGGTTCAAGCCACAGGGTAGAAACTGCCTCAACGCAACGTCATTGACTGATAATATTGTAGGGTTTATTGAAATTAGTGAGTTCAAATGAAAATCCTCTTCTGCAATTATGGTAATTGCCTTGATGTTGGACAATAAACCTGAAAGCACCTTCAAAATCATGTTGTTTTTTGATATTGAATCAGACGATGCAACGGTCACCAACAGTCGATCATTTTCGCCCCAAGGAAAATCGGAAGATAGAGACATTAGTTGAGAAGCAATGGAAGAGACAAAACTTTTTTGAAAAAACTTGAACTCCTTTGAATTATTGATCTCAGAGTATGGCTGATTATTGAAATTGCTATGATCGGTTGTTGGATTGTAAGCTAGTTCGTCGTGTGGCCTCAAGTTACCGGCAGCAAGAGACACTAGAGACTCAAATGGTACTACTTGAGGAGTATTCTCGGGAATATCGTATTCACCAATCACCACAATTGTTTTGAAACCTAAGTTTATAACCTTGTTGAGTTGATCGCCATCCACGAAAATCAAGTCAAGATCTTCAATTTTTTCTGTTGGCAGAGTGTTCAAATTAATCAAAGTTTTGTCAGAGATGAAGAAACATTTGAATAGGACAAGCAAGCTTTCTAATCTTTTGAAGTTAGAAAATATGGCGATTTTCGAGCTACTGGTCAGCCCTGAAACTGATTTGTCCAGCTCATGGATTAGCCAGTTTACCTCCTTCAATGTGTATTTGTCTTGTTTTGTTCCAACTTGGATAGTGGAGTCGCCAACGTTTTTAAGCCCTGTATACCAGGCATCTTTGAGACTTCCATCTCTAAGCCTATATCCACACTGAATCCGCAACCCTGTATTCAAGGGTAATCCATGAGGAACGTCGACAGACCTGTATATTCCAGATTCATTCTCCTTCCTTGTGGCACTTACTGATGATTGATTAGTTAGTGCCACTGGGTCGACATCCCTTAGGTTTGATATGATACCTGAAATTGAAAAGATAAGTATTACTAGAAGCCCAACTAGAAGCGCAGTCAGATATGCCATTGCAGTTGTTGAGTTGATCTTATATATGCTGTGGAATTGCGAATTTTGTAATTCATAACCGCTTTCTAGGTCAATTGAGCTGCTTTGATGTTGTTAGCAGATAAGCTGTTTTCTGTTAGACCCTATGTGCTGTTGCGTAAAAAAGGGATCTTGAACGTGTGACAACCCGATCAGCTAATGTTTTTTTGTGTGTTTCAATCCTCGTGACGGACAAAACTGAGGCGCGTGAGCGGCTCAATTTTTCAGTAGGTGGGTAGGTGTACCTGTCTTTTACACAGTTCATGAAGTTTAGTGGAGAGACTCAAGTTTGAAACAAGGATACTAACTACTCTACACGAATGACAGCAATTACCCGCTTCAAAATTCATTGACAGCTCAAGGACAACAACCCTTTACGATCTAGTCTAAGTTTAACCACTAGTGAATTAATTCATCTCTTGAGTCGTTGACCTGCTATATTCCAACTGAGATCGAGGTAGGACGCATCTCGTTATCATCACAATGAGACTACCAGTGATTTCATCTTTTGGTCAAATATCTCTTGGGAAACGCTACAAGCCTTTGAAACAGTTAATACCGACATTGATTGTCTGGTTTCTATTATTCACGTTTTTTCAAAAATTGAATCCATACATCCGAATTTCACAATGCCAATTCTCATCATCCTCGCACTCACAACAACCTCATAAAGAACACGATGACGATGTTAATTCCAGTACAGGTGTTGGTGCCAACAGTACCCACATACACAAAATCCTACTCATTGCTGATCCGCAATTGATAGATAATCACACATACCCAGGTAGAAACCCGTACCTTCTCTCTGTATCCAAGTTTATGGTAGATAACTACATAAGAACCAACTTTCGACAGTTAATGAAGAATCTGCAACCTGACATGATCATCTTCTTAGGTGATTTACTTGATAACGGACGAGAATCATCTGATGAGTACTATGAGAACGAAGTGGAAAGGTTTTATAACGTTTTTGAAAGAGAAAAGTTGAAAAAGTTCACGGAAAACGGAGGCGAGTTACACTTGAGCGTTCCTGGAAACCATGACATTGGCTGGGCCAATGGTGTCAAGCCACATTCGTTAAACAGGTTTGAAAGTACTTTTGGCAATCCAAACTCTAAGTTTTCGCTCAATGAGAATAGACACGAGTTGCTCTTTCTTGATACGATATCACTCTCGAACTCTGAGGATGAATCAGTTTACTCACCAGCCAAAAGCTTCCTAGATGAGATATCCAAAGAGGAGAAAGATACATCGTACACCACTAGAATCATGCTCCATCATGTCCCTCTATTTAGAGACCCAGCCGTACAAAAGTGTGGTTTTCGAAGGGAATCGTCAAAGTTATTTCCGATTGCAAAAGGATACCAGTATCAGACGGTGATTGATCAAGAGTTAAGCAAAACCGTTCTTGAAAAAGTGCAACCCGATCTGATATTTGCGGGGGATGATCATGACTATTGCGAAGTGGTACATGAATACACTATTGCCGGTACCACTGATGGAAGGAACGCCATTGAAGTCAACGTTAAGTCCATATCCATGGCAATGGGTATCTGGAAACCTGCTGTTCAGCTATTGACGTTGTACGATGAGCCTATACCTGATAGAAAGTTGTCTGTCAATGGAGTAGAATTCAAAGGTAATGTCAACTTTGAGTACTCCATCTGTTATATGACCGTCCCTTATCAGGATATTATATTTTATGCTGCTTTTGCCGTTTTAAATTTCATTTGGAATTTGTGGCTAGCATGTGCTCCCGTCACAAGGTATGTCGACCTCACTTCTGATGACCACAATAATGATAAGCTACAGAATGGTGCTGGGGATAGTTTGATGATGACACATTTGAGGAGGGTGAGGTGGCGGCTGTTAACTCTTTTCTGCGCTGTGGAGCTTGTCTCGGTGTTATTTATGTATTATTTATTCGTTTTATAAGAAAGAGAAGAGTATAGGATTTCATATGCAGCGTAAAAGATTGGAATTAATAAACGGTAAAAGGGCAGATTATAACCCTACAAGAAGCGGTGGCGATAGAAAAAATAAATGGTAAGCTAGGAAAGTCAAACCTTAATCTTTTTGAATGAAGCGTCATTAACAGCAGCTTCGCATGACCTCTTTGAACCGATCACAGATTTTGGACTCGTAGCATGAGTCTTTATTGAACTGCTATGGTATAAGATTGAAGTCACCGAAGTTTGCGCTGATGGTAACATTGATGAAGACGAAAACGAAGGTGAAGATGAAGCAAAATCAGACAGTTTTATAAACTTGTCAAATAACCGCGCCAAAGATTTATTCAAAAGTTGATCGACATTGCAAGGAGCGGGTCTGGGCCTGTTCGAAGACTCGACACTGTGTTTTATAGCAGTGGAATCAAAAGCAGGCTGGGACCTGAAGTTGCTCATGTCGAAGCAAACCTTGGATAAATGAAAAGTCGCCTGATATTTGTCCTGTTTGAGTATGCTGTGTGAATCCGGTTCATTTTCGAACTCGGCTTCATTCAAACTTTCTACGCTTGGTGATGTAGGAGGGGTCAATATTAACCGTTCATGAGAGGTGTTCAAAGCTGAAGGTCTTTCCCTGGCCTGTGAAATCTCATCCATTATGGCTAGTGCCTCTTCGATCATCCATTCCAACATGATACGTTTGGGTTCGTTAATGTGCAATTCAAACTTTATCAAGTCTAGAATAGAGAACTCATTAGCGTTGAGTTCTTTCACCGGTAAGCCCGTTATCTTGTTCCATATTTTCGAAGTGTAGTTGCAGTCCTGTAGATACTTCGAAGCCAAGATCAAGCATGCTAAAAAGCATCTTCGAGGACACCCTAGAGAATCAAGAGTGCGCGATGGAACCTCACTAGCAGTTGTAGCTTTATACACTTTCAGTAAATAGTATATAGTCACTTTCAAAATGATGGCAGGTGTCTTGGATCTTTTCAGAACTTCTCGTATGTAGGTATCAAGAGTAGTTGGACCTGTTGTTGCCGCAGTTAATGGAAACATCAGCAAGAGCAGAGAAGCACATAGCTTCACTAAGTTTTCCGTCGTGTATTTGCTTTCCATGCGATTTGTCACCTGGTTCACAGGTGACGATCGAGACGAGAGTTCATAAGTGAGTGATTGTTGTTTATTCTTCTCTTGGTGTTGGTGTAAATATCCGCTATTCCATGTAGGGGGTGGATTTGGGTTGGTACCACCATCATTGTCTCGCAACTCTGTGCATCCCGGCGGCGTCAAAAATAGATCAACCGCAGTCTCTCTAATAGTTGACATTTGAAAGCAAAAAATAGCTATCCCTTGATAAAACGATGATGCTTCTTATTGGACCACTTTATGCTGTTTTCGTTGTGTACTTAAGGAATCAAGAAAAGAGCTTGATGTGGCCTTGATATATAGAAGAGTGGTGTTGTCAATTAATCTGTCTCGTCTCTTTT
Organism: Ogataea pignaliae; assembly: GCA_030570775.1. NCBI lineage: Eukaryota > Fungi > Ascomycota > Pichiomycetes > Pichiales > Pichiaceae > Ogataea > Ogataea pignaliae. Next base: position 22,113 of record JAJLWO010000069.1, on the reverse strand, counting down.
GGGCCTGGTGAGGTGTCCAATTTGAGCTGCATCTCCAAAACTTAATTGATGTGGTGATTTATTACGTAATGTAAATTGTCAGTCAGTGCTATGATAAGATAGGATGGATCAATAATGAACAGGAAAATAGGGGATTTCAGGACTTTCACTGTTTACTAACCTCAAAAACAAAAGAAGGAACATGGATTTAGTTGAACTGACGGGCACCTGTCTCTTATAAGCATATACATTGATATCAATTGAGCGTAATGACGTCGCTATATCGTTTGAACGACGAGACGAAAAGGTTGCTATCGTTGGATAACTTCTTGGACGGTCTTACCGTGTATGAGTTTATCGAGGTGCTATCAAGGAACTTGTCAATAAAGACCGAATTGAACAATGGAGTCGAATACTTAGATCCTAAGCCATACATTAGAACATTTGAGTCAGCTTTGAAAGAGTTAACTAAACTCAGTCAAGATTGTTTGACCAAGAAGTCTAAACTTGAAACGGTGTCCGACCTCAAACAGCAAGAACACTATCGAAATGTGATGGGGTTGGCGGCAAAGGCCAACAAATTGAACGACAAATTTGATAACTTGAACTCCAAAGTTAGTAGAGTCAACGGATCGATTAAACCTCTGGGTATCAAATTGACCAATGCAAACAAGCAAAAGGAAAATTCCGTGTCGTTGATATTTTTGACTAAGTGCTATAACGAATTCTATACCAAAGGTCATCCGCCTATAGAGTTAGTGAAGTACAGAGCCGTGGAGATGGAACATACAGCTCTGGCTCTGAGCCAGTTGAATAGGATATCAGCCAAATTGTCTACTACTGAGGGTGGAGCTTCTTCAGCTAGGAGTATCGAATGTCATCAATTGATCGTTGCTCATTACAAGAAATTTGAGAAAACTTTGTTGGAAAACTTCCACAAGTATTATAGTCTGAAAGATTATGCAAAACTGAAAGAATTAGCAGATATATTGTTTAAATTTAATGGAGGAGAAAACATTGTTGAGTTTTTCATCAATAAGAGCTCACTATTTGACAGCTTCAAAGGGGAAGACATGTCTGTTCCAGATTCCTACTGGAGAGACTTGAGCAATCCAGATTTTTCGGACTTCAAACTAGACGACTGGACTCTGAAGATTCTACATTTGATAAAGGAGAATCTGCTCAAGGAGTTTGACTCCATCAACCTCATCTTTCAACAAAACACAAGCGTTGTGTTACTATCTTTTGTCAACAAGTTTTACAATGGAATGATCCATGATAGAATCCAACATTTGATGAATGTTGCCTCTAGTACCTCCAAGCTAGCATCAGTGAGAATTTTGCATCTTCTTTCCACTGAAGTCTTTGAAACAACCAAAGAATTGAAAGGGTTCATGGCAAGTAGAGATCACGATATCTCTTCTGAGTTTGACAAGCTATATAACCTTCTATTCCAGAAATTCCTTGCCAATGATGTCTATTTCCAATTTGAGAAGGAAAATTTGATTGAATTGGTTCAATCTTCAATCGTCAGCTTTAGTCTAAAAAACGAAAAAATCATGCAAAAGCAGCTATTACACTCCAAAGTCGTATTATTTAAAGAAAGTCAATCCAACGAGTACAATAAAGGTCCAGACTATCCTTTAACTGACTCATCACTTCTCTCATCTCAGTATCAACAACAGCAAAGCCAGCAGCAACAGTCCGAAACGGTAGCACCAAAGCAGAGTCACTCAAGAAGGTTTTTATCATACACTAAAAAGACGAGAAAGTTAACATCTATATCAAACTTTGTGAAAAATGTTGAAAGATCATCATCAATCAAGGATAGGCTTGCACGCTCTGGGTCTGCGGCTTCCACTTCTGCAAACACATTCAACAACAACGGTTCTTCAACACATAGCCGTAGCGGTTCTGAAACGGCCAATCTCATTGATTCAGATCAAGATGACACTTCTGAATTATCCCTTATCGTTTCTGAAAAGCTACTGAAGTACACTGCGGAATCATTGACTAGGTCAATTGAGCTTGTTCCAGCGAACATCAATGACTATGCGATGGAGATATTCCAGATTTTGTTGGAGGCGTACGGCAGATCGTACGTTTCAGTTGGTCTCGAAAGCTTGTACTATAATGGTATAGTAGCACAGCAGCAAAAGCTGAACTCTTTCTTTGGTTTAAACTCCAGTGTGCTCTCGTTAGAATTCCTATCAAAGCTTCAACTAATAACTTTGCAGATCCATCTACTTTCAGTTGTCAGCAAGATCTTTTTCCAGCCTTTGATCTTATCCAACCAGATCAAAAAACAAATGAGTGGTGACCTAGCAGAGTATTTCAATGAGCTGGAAGTGTCAATGAACATCATTCTCGGTGAGCTCGTTCAATTGATTGAACGTAACATCAAGACAATATTGAACAATCAATCCATCGACGATTATGTTCCTGTTAGGGTCGGTGGTGGAGACAACACCGAGACCTGCGAAAAGCTCATTAGATTCATGGAGAGGGTGTTCAGTTCTATATACAGATGCTTCAACTTCAACGAAGATCTCAAGATAGACATGATAAGGAGAATCTGTTCCATTTGGTTAGGACTATTGATCAACCATTTTGCCAAGTTCAAGGTTAACTCTAACGGTTCGTTGATCTTAACGCAGGACGTTATACACTATGTTTCATTGTTTGAAAGTTATGAAGGGTTAGAAAACTTCAAGGAAAACTTTTTGATTTTAAGGGAGTTGACGAACCTATTTACCTGTCAGCCCGAACTATTGAAGGATTTGTGCAATGAAGGAAAGTTGGTCTCGTTGAAAAAGAAGACATTGGTTCAGTACATTAGACAGAGATCAGACTTTAACGAGAGGTTCCTGCAAGGCATATGATATGCTTGAAGCATAACTACCGACTCATATTTACACGTCTCACATGTAATTCCAGCTTTATTTCAAGTATATATCTACCGTACAACATTAAAAGTACTCAGAGTGTACAAAATAACTGAGGCGGGTATAAATTAGCAAAGATTGAGATCAATGAGGGTATAAGTGTTATACTTTGTCATGATGCTCCATCGGTGAAATCAAAACAATTGGATTTTCCTTCTTTCGTAAACGCACATGAATCATTAATCGTGGGAAAAGTATTTGCTGACCTCAAAACAGATGAGCTTGCAAGCACTTGTATCTGAAGATTTATCGAAAGTATAGTTCAAGTTTGAGGTTTCCAGAAGAGCTGTGCCTACCTTGTTGATAGAAGTGTTGAAATCTTTACTTCCACCTTGATGCTCTTGGTATTTGATAATTTTCTCGTTTGTAATGTTGTAGTTTTCAGAAAGGTTTTCCTTCAGCATTGATAGTATGGCAACGGACCTAGCAATCACGCTGTATTTGTACCAGTTTTCATCTCCTGTTTCGTTTTGAACTCTATCCAGAATGTTCGTCCCCTCAACCATCACCAGCTTATCAATCGAGGTTATCAACATTAATACTTCGTCTTGAGTCTTGAATATAGCATTCGAAAGATTGACAGCCATGAACCCAATATAACTTTTAGCAAAATCTAACTCGCCAACTGATTTGAGGGATGAGTTGAAAGATCTCACAATCATTTTGATGACCTTCTTTGTAGCAGGCTTACTTTCTCTCATGACCTTGAAAAAGCTCTTTAGGAAATTCGACTCTGAAAAGATATCTTGCGAAAACTTTCTCCTGTACTGGACTGCCAGTTTGAATCCCTCCGCGTAACTGCTCTCTATCAATGACTCGTACTTTTCAAAGAGCTCCTTGTGCATGATCATAGCAACTGATCTGAGAGCAAAAATCTGGGATGATTCGAGTGCAATGATGGTTGGAATACAGAGTTTTGGATTAGCAAAACCTAGTTTGACAATCAATTGAAGAAAATGGATGGCTTTAAACGCATTGTCTGACTCATCTACCAAGCAGTTCGTTAAGATAGGCGAAAGATAGCGTTGAACCAAGGAAGAACATATACCGTCATTGACATACTGAGATGACACTCCATGGAACACCTGAACGTCCAGCTTGACACTTTTTGAATCCTTCCTATCTAGACCATTCCTCTCTACTGTGTTTTTCTCTTCTAACTCCAAAAATGTTCTCAGTCCATTGATCACAACATTCTGTATTTCTAAATCAGAAGTATTTGCAAACGAATCATCCATCACCGAGAGTATCTGCTCGCTCAAGAATAGTTTTGGATGAGAGATGCACACATGAATTAAATTCTTAACAGCAACCCTCTTCAAACTGGAGTTCAACTTTCTGCCACAGAAAAATAGAATATACTTGATGATAAAACTGGAAATTGGTTCTTTGGACTTTAATCCAATCTTGCCCCTCATGAATACATCATGATGACTTTCAAAATTGCAGTATCTTCCGAAATTGCCCAATAAGAACAAAAGCCTTTGTAATTTTGTATCAGGAATATAGTTAGCCGTATCCTTTATCCGCTGCACGTAGGGTCTTATCAAGCTGATCGAAGAAATGCAAGCCTTTGCTAGTCTAACGGTATTGTCTTTTAGAACGGATAGTATCCACAAACATGGCATAGCCTCGTCCAATTCTCTGGCATTGAATTTGGTTAGCCTATTCAAAAGAGAACATTGGCACTGGCTGACAAATGAAGGCTTTAAAGATGACATGTGTGGCAATGTGAACCTGAAAATTTGCAAGGTATAGAAGCATAGCATGTTTCCAGTGGAAGTTTCATCTATGAGATACAATTGTAAGGAGACTAGCCTGTCTTGAGACATCAAAGAACCATCACACTTGACAAGCATTGCTAACAACCCCATGCTGTTTTCCACTCTTGATTGATTTATGTTGCTGTGAACATTTTCTGTAACATACTCAAGAATGGACTCAATTATTTCTGCAATTGAAAGCATAATCAAGGAGTGCTTCTCCCTGTTCAAATCCGTTATGTAAATAACTTTTTCCTTCAAAAATCTTTCAAAGTACTCCCAATTCTTGTCTCCAACTGTAATAAGATTAATAATATTCTCAATTCTAGTCTTAACTAGATCAGACTTTGATTGTTGTTTTGTCTGGATAAGATCAGGAGAATAAAACCACATCAACAGTAGTGAGTTTGCTGACAGATCAACAATTGAGTCTTCTTCATCGTCCAGCCTCCTGAGTAACTTTTCAGATATCAAGAGTCTTACCTTTTTTGAGCTGGTGGAAAAAAACATTGTGTTTGCGAGCTGAATCGCTCTCTTTCTCACGGAGATACTGCTATCGCTAATACGCTCACATATTTCAATATAGTATTCATTTATAACTTCAGGATGCGAGTTGATGCAAGCAGTCAGCATATCAAGGATGGAATCTCGGACTGTGGCATATGTTTCATTTAGACGTGCAACCATTGTTTCTTTGATAGATGGCACCATAAGAAGTGAGGGTTCACGACCAATTAATATCGATAGGTTTTTGATTGCACCCTTTCTCGATTTTGCCCTAGAGTGATCAAGACCTTTGATGACCAAATTAAGGAACGAGTCGTAATGAGAAAACAGTCCGCTGGCCAGAAGCAGCTTATGGTAAGCGAGAGATGTATCGTCAGGGATGGTAGCACCTGTTTCCAAATTGCCGCTGCCCATGTATTGGATAAATCTTTCATGAATACAATGGAGTTCAATCAATAAGGATTTGACGCCAACCAGTTCATTTACTTCGTTGTCTGCCTTATCAAGGATGAAGGTCTTGAGAGAAGTTTCAAATGCTGACAAGAGTCCAAGCCATTTTGTAAACATATAGCCGTATGGAGCAGGCGTGATGCTGTTGCTATTTGGCCTCAATGCGGATAGCACAGCAAATACATTTGTAGACAATGACTTCAACTCATCAACTGTGGTATGCTGATTCAGTTTAATAGTAGTTTGGTTCATCCTCAATTGGAGCATCTTCGATCCTATCATACCGAGCAACTCCAAACAAAAGCTTTCAAGCTGGCTTGTGTATTTTTCGGAGTCACAGATGTATAACAACATCTTCGTTATTGAATCTAAGAGTGTCTCTACCTCTGGATACTCCGGCAAAACAAGCATTGCTATGAGATCTTCAATGAAAGTTTCAGTGATTTTCTTATTTTGAGTGTCGGTGTTATTTGTAAGCCTTGTAATCAGTAAAGAGGCAATCTCATTAGCCACAGCCATCGCGCCTTGATTTTTCTCCTTTAAGAGCAAGTAGAACTTATCATTCACGTCGTTAATCAATTGTTTCCTCTTCTGTGACATCTTTGGCTCATGCTTCAAGGTCCAGTAAGACTCTTCAAATTTGTAATCCGAGACGTTGAACAGCTTGATGAAACGTAGGAGGAGGACAGTAACTAATTGTACATTAATACCTCTAGGTAGCCTATAATGTCTTGCCTGCGATTTAATCTGAGAAACGCTACCAAAATTGTTGATGATCTCATTCAGCAAGAATCCCCTCTGTTCCTCATATTTGTTGAAAATCTCGTAAATGATGTTTGATGCTGCAATGCGTGTCCTTTCCAAGAATGGAAGTGAAATGAACTTGTTTCCTTTGAAATCAAAACTTATAAAAATGAGTTTGATGGAATAGTACTCTAGCTTGGTCAGCATATCCTCATCCATTGAAGACACCTTGATGAGAAAGCTTATTGTGTTTAAAACAGTGGTAAACATCTGAAGTAAATCGCTCATTAATTTTTCTTGTTCTTTGGCTACATCATTTTCAACAAGTAGAAGGATCTCTTCCCCCAACACAGAAACAAAATCCAGTATGGATTGTAGGTATTTTTCAAGGTAGAGCTGTTTCTCTGGGTTCCCACTTGACAGGATCATCATCAATATTGTTGATGCCTTGCAGCCGTTGTATCCAAGATTGTAGATCAGTGAAAGTAATATCGGGTCGCTGCTCTTTGTGAGATCTGAGAACGAGACACCAAGACAATATCTTGTGGACCGCATGGCAAGGTCCTCAATTCGCAAGAGCCAAGCAACGTCCAATTGATGAAGACACCCTGAATTCCATAGACGTGAAAGATTCTCTTCCAAAATTTTCAAAGTGTGAATATTTGGTATGCTGTAATGTGAAGACAAGTTTGTGTCTGTTGCAGGGTAGGATGCCCAGATAGATAAGTTATCATAGTCGGCTTCGTCATCTTTCATCCCAATAGTTGTAAGCAACTTGCTGATGGTGGTGATGGCTGCCAAGTTCAAATCATCTGTTCCTACTTCTTCACCCCTTTGCAGCTTGGGCGTCGGAGATATGGTTGTGGAGTCGATCTGGACTCGTTTCGATGTGCTGTTCTCATTATCTTCATCACGATTTCTCTTGTGTACTGGTGATGATCCGTCCTTTAGGTCGTGCTGGGAAGTGCGAGTAGATTTTACCGTTGACGAATGATGTTGGTCAATTGCATCACTGATGAACGACTCCATCGCAGCCTGGTCTGGTAAGCTTCCGAGTTTGATTCTTCTGACCTTAATATCTGGTTTTATTAGTTGCTTTTTTGTGACAGTATCTATAGTTCGGAGGATGGCTCTCTCTAGAGCTGGAATATTTTCATCATTCTCCATCAACGTTTGATCGTTCTCGCCACTGGGAAGCTTCAAAGCTGGTTTCTTGAAGAAAACCGATTGGAGGCCATCGGTTGGGGTTTGGATCTCCAAAAGCAGTTCTTTCATAGTTTCGTCTTCCGGATCTGAGGAAAACCCGTTGAAAGAACCTTGAGAGAAAGGCAGCTCCAGATCAGGAGCATCAATCTGGAAAGGTGTAGCAAGTGGGACAACTAGAACGTAGTGTTAGTAAATCTCGACTGTCTTGCATCAACAACCTGTGCAGAAAGGTATTTGAAAACTTACCATCCTGCTTAGGTAACAAATAAATTAAGGGATGGTTAACCAATGCTGAAGCCAAATCATTGGGATATTTGTTGGACAACGGCTCACCCATTGTGATTTGGATGTTTCCCTCTTCACTGCAGTATCTTTGAAAACCTCACACAGGTATACAGAGGTGTATTGGCGACGAAAGGTTCAAGGATGACGGGCAAAAAGCGTGAAAAGAAAGGAGAAAGACAAGTGGGATCAAAAGTATACAAAGAGGGTACTCTCGAGCATGGAGGGCATCTCGCTCTCCTTCTTTACCACCGCGTCCTGCACCACACCCACAATTTTCTCCCAGTGGGGAAATATGTTTCTCCATACTGTCCCGTCTGTCATATCTTTTTTACCTTCTTACACCTCTGCACCGTAAACCTACCAACCAAGTCATTTTTCAGCTGTGGAACTCTGGTGATCATCCATCATTATACCAGAATAGAATGCTTCGTCACCGAGATCAACTTCAAAAGTAGACGTTATACATCATACTTTCAAAGCAGCCGTCAATTCTTGCTATAATTCATCACTAGTGTACAAATCAACGTCATATGACCACCAAGATCTACCCGCAGACTCCTCTACTGGATGGAGAAGTTGACAGAATAACACTGGAGAATTCCAAGGCTGAAATAGATTGGCTTATCACCGAGATAATAAAGCCACAACTTCCATCAATCAAGGAAAACTTGCATGCCTGTTTCTCTCAGATTGACGAATCAAACGAGAATGAGTTTAAGTTGCCCTTGTCTTCTCACAATTCAGAAATCTTGAAAGGTGTCATAACGAGGCAGAATTTCAAGATAACTAGTCTGAGCATCTACATCAAGTCCAAGACGGTCAATGGTGGCAAGGTGTTCAATCTAAAACTACAGGATGATAGCTACATCATCATACGGCAGATTCTGGATTGCCATGACGCGATATACAACTCAATCGCAATCATTGATAAGATTCTTGATAACGATAAGATTGACAGGTCGATCTTCTTGAAATACATTGAAAACTTGTACAGTCAAGTTGGTTCGGCAAAAATGGCATTGCATTCTCCAAAGGGTTCATACATATTTCCTCAGTACAGATCACCTTGTTCCATCTTCGAACCACCTCTTCCCTCTTTGATATCCTTGGATTTCCTAGTGAGCAACAGTGACTTGTCCGTAGACTTCAAAAATTTGAGAAGGATAACGACTAAACCATGGGATACGATAGTCAACTATGAGAAGAAGAAATCGTTTGCTGACTATGTCAGGGAAAGAATATCCGAGGATAGAACAACTTCAGTAACCAACATTCTAGTATCTGAGTATACCAAGTTGTTGCAATGGAAGAAGAAAGAGCAAGTTGAAGATGAATCAGGTCTTGGATCTACCTTAAAGTCAATGTTCAACTCCAGTTCTGACCCATCATGTTCAACTCTACTGAAAACTGCAAGTAAATTTTTGGAGGAATCGATAACTTATGTGGATAACGAGGGTGATCCTGTTGTTGTCACAATTCAGGAAACTTGCGACGTGGTGACTTCGGATCCAGTGTTGTTGTCGATCAGCATCAAGCTTGAGAGCTTGGAAAAGACGGTGTTGAAAGTATTGGAGAATTTTAAAAGCTGTCTGTGAGTCTAAGAATCCACCTTTATGTAACAAATATGTATCTACCCAAAACATTTCTCTGCGCCAATTCACTTTGAAGCAGTTGCCACATCCTGTAATTTCACTGATTTCAAAAGTGACTGTAACTCAGCCTTCCTAGATTTGAGATCGCTCAAAAGCTTTTTTTCTTCCACAGAACCAGTGACAGCTCTGGCTGTAGAGTTTTCCAATTCAAGGGTGGAAGTTTCGTACTTGGTTAACAAGATGTTTCTATCCTTTTCACATTTGCTCAGAATCTCGTTCAATGCAGCGTAGTCCTTTAGAACCTGAGGGGCCACGAGTGCCTTCAAGCTTTCGACCTTCTTTTGAACTGAAGACTCTGGTATCAATCCAAACACCGACTTGATCGTAAGGCTCTTGGTATAGTTTGACTTGTCCGAAGTGACATCTTGAACAGGCTTGATAGAGTCATTCAAAAGAGTTATTGAGTTCTGGAGGAGACGAATCGACGTCTTCAAATCTTTGGAGGCATCAGTCATTGTTGATTGTCAATAGTATATTGTTTTGGAATATATATTTGAGGAGCATATTTGGTGAAATAAAGTGTCAGGATAATGGCTTGAAAAAGCAAGAAGGTAAATAGGAAACGATGGTGTTTTGGCGTCCCAACCAAAGGCGTGCGTGCATGCGTGTGAGTGCCCAGGGCCTACTACCTACCTGCACATGGAGACTAAAGTGGCGCTCCTCCTCTCCTGTCTGTTTACATGATTCACTCTAAACACTGAAAAGTATAGACCTCCATTTAGATACTTGATCTCATAAATGCGGGAGGATATATATTTGCATCATACTGTTCCCGACCGATATAGAAACAATTGGTAGAAATTCAAGACTGGTACAGGGAGGGGGGAGGGGGAACACGGTTTCATCACAGCACAGCACAGCACAGCACAGCAAAGCACATATGAGCATTGATTTATGCTTCCTTAGAATACCAGGAATTGGGCTCCGGATGTCATTATCGAGCCCTCAGAATGCGTTAAAAATAATGTCTTGCCACCACCATCAACGGTAGCTTAGTATATGGTTATCTGTATAACAGTAGATATGGGGAGCTTGTTTCAATCTCACTGGGACGAGGGGAATGAAAGTTAGGATAATAGCGCACCACTGGAGAATGATTGCCGGCGTATTTCATAGCCATTTCGTGTTACATGGAACTAAGATAGGACTGACTGTTGCGAGCAAAGACTCCAGCGAAAAGCCAAAGCTTATTTCATATCACAGAGGGTGCAAGTCAAGTTACTGTTATTGAATCGTCGAACAATGATGCTCCTTTGGAGGGGTAAGTGTTGAAGTTAAGGTGTTTCAACGTGGTGATTGTCCAGTTTGAAAGTCAGTCAACAGATGCATTTGGCCGATAGATTAGGTTAATCAATCTATTTGGTTCGGCCCTTTCATTCTTGGGCATGATTTAGGCATAACCATGGCTCTGAAACCAAGAGTCTAAGATATAACACGAGACTGATTCCGCATGTGTTTTTCTTTGTGCTCTTCTGTGTGGTGTGATGAAGTAATGCAAATAAGTGATTTTGAGACAGCAAGTGACAGTTGATCTTCATGTGTCGCAATGGGAGATACACCACTAGCCCTGTCCAGCCCTTTGAGCTCCTACGCGTTATATGCTCGTTAACTGATGGTGGGTAGACATATGACTACGCCTGCTTTGCAGCTTAACAATCAACAATTCAAATCCAAGGAGACTTTGGATAAATGCTTATTGGCTGCAATTCTGCAGATCATGAGGCTATGAATAAGTTATGAAGATAGGTGGATCGTGAGCGGATCATGAAATCCAAGCAAAGCATCATCATGGCTTCAACTTTAGGACACGTTGAAACAACTGGCGCCTCAAGAAACTTTTGGCCTGGCAACGTGATTTATGTTACACCAAAATGCCACATCCTTCTATGGTGTTTAAGTATGACGTAGAAGATCCATAAAGATGCAGTGCAATGCATAGTGAAATTCCCCGCATAAAGTGAAAGTAGATTACGAGGTGCATGCGGAGAATAATATGTTTTTGATGGGTCGCCGAATGTGCGTGGCAAAGACTAAGGTAAGACATCATTCAATCAATCAATCAATCAATCATATATACAAAGCATGACTGAAAGAAGTCAAGCATTGATCAACTGAAGAAGGATTGTATGATACCAGCCTGTGCGATGTGCAGTTGAAATAAGAGTTTGCGAGTGTGAAACTTTGAGGCAGTTTGGCTAAAGATCCAGTCCACTTGGCGATACCTTTTCTATACGAGAAATGGAGGCAGCCAAGCTTGATACTCGTTATATTCGCATCTGATTTAGTAGTTCAATCGCACGGGCTAACAATGAATCAGTTGTAATTGAAGAAAATGAACGTGTACGTTTGCGACCGTACCTAGCTTTTCGGTCGTCAAACCTCATGGCAGATAAAGCATCATGCATTCGTAAGGGTAAATAGCACCGCAGCATAGAGCTGGGTCAACTTATCCGTCCATTAATTCTACTCAATTATCTGGGGTCAACCAAATGCTGGCTGGGCAACGGAAGTCCACTATTACATGGTCTATACCTATGATGAGTGACGCAAAAAGTCACCATCCAGGGTGATTGGAATTAGAGAGCAAAGGGACTAGATTCGTGTACATTCAAGAATTCGCAATTTTGATTTACTGTGTCATATTCTGAATCGAGAGACAACGCGAATAGTCCAAGTGGAAAGGGTCTTGGAAAAATATTGGAGCACCTGTGAAATTGGGTGCATATATTATGCACTGCGGGGATCTGCAAAATAGCATGGAATTTACTCTCTTACACACACACAGCTGTCAAAGTCTGAGGCATCAGGTAAGGGAAGCATCCGTAGAAGTATTGCACTTCTGTCGTGCTAGCTTTCCATGATCATGTCAAGATTCACTGGCGCTCCCTGCTAATCAGGATTTATCAAAATGTGGTATTTGTGTTTCGCTCTCTCAATGACACCCTTTTTATTGATAAGGGCGTAGATCATACCCGATATTACATGTGCAGCAACTCAAGGTTGTCTCGTTAGACCAGAGCTTGTCATGGATAATGTTGAAGCTCAAAGCTTGTCATGTAATGTTGAATCTCAAAGCCTGAGAAGAACAAGAGACTCCCCGCCCAAATTCTTCTAAAACTCAGTTATACATGTAACGTTCCGGCAAGTTGATACTGTTGCTTACACTGGTGGTAATTACAGGCGTATAGAAATAGAGGCATCCATTACTTATTGCGTGTGTAGTTGTGGGTACTCAGTAAGGCACTCTCAGCCTATACCACGCACGAGTAATTCCCAGCAAGCAAGGGTGTTGTTTTCTCTAGTTTTTAGTACACAAGTTTCGAGACCGTCATCCAGTAGACGCTCATATTCACCTCCTTGGCTTGAGGCAGCAGCACCCAAGTTTTAACAACAAGCAACGCTTTGAAAATAGCGATAACGAAAGCTTTATTGTGACATTGTAGCTACTAACATAATGGCCGATACTCTTTGTGAAAGTAGCAAATGAACGGAACCATAATAGATTGAGCCTTTAAAAAGTTTTCATCCATGGCCAACGTTGAAAATAAGGCCAAGGGGGGTAGGCCTGATTCACCCCACCTCCCGAAAGTGGAGTGGAACCTTAAATCGTTCTCTGCAGTGGAACATCTTGATGGAAACGTGCATGGGGAGTCGCTTACATGCCACGCAAATGGGTATTTTGCCCATCTTGCATATATGTATGTACTGCATTGTGTAAGTAAATCGAAACCTTAAACTCAAATTTGAAAACGTCCACCTGAAGGTGCCAAAGGGCGAAACTGTTCATCACAACCTGCATTAGAGTGTCATCTAATGAAGCATTGTCCTGGAACCTAATCCATTGTAGCAAGGTTCTTTGTATATATATTTTGTGAACCTAATCAGCGTTGACCAGTCCGTTCACTTTTGCTCTCATCCAATTGTTCTGCGTGATGAGAAGTCAATTATGTCCCGACTATGTTGAAGGTTCCAGAACTCAGTCCGAATCTGTATATATAGATGTTTTCCTCCCTTTTCTTGAAAGTTGTTAACTTGATAATAATAGCAAACAGTTGAGTGGTCAAAGATTACCTTAACTTCATCCTTTTTCATACAGAAATCGCTCCCAGACTTCACTTTTATGGGGCTCTCATCTAGTCAACTTCAACGTCTGGCTCAGGAGGGAAAACTTTGTTTCCTCCAACATTAACCACATCAGAAACATCAACAGAGCAACATCTATGCAAAACCAACCACAATCAAACCAAGCTTTGTACGGGATTGAAAACGGCCGAGCTTACCTGGTCTCAGAATTTGCCACTACGCCAAACCAATATCCAACTAGTACGCCTGCTATCCCTTGCTTATTTGCTTCTAACTACACTTACAACAACCATTCAAACGATCCTTTACAAACAAGCTTTTCTCCAAGCCCAACATATACAATCATCCATCCCAATGGTGGTCAATCGTTGTCTAGGATGACGCCTGTGAGACCAACACCAGAGCATGCTATCAAATCTTCCTTTAATAATTGGAGACAGGCAAGCATGAGCACTTCAGCTATGTTATCTAACTCAAGCAACGACCAGCTGGGAGGCACAGCAGAAATTGAGTCTATTAATGGAAATAGGTACATTGACACAGATAACAGCAAGACTATTAGATTGTCATCATCCATGGAGGACTTACCACTTGGCAAGGAAAGATCCTCATCCACATCAAGCTCAACAACGGATGGAAAGTCAAAGAGATCGAGAAGTGGTTGTTTGACCTGTAGAAAAAGGAAGAAGAAGTGTTGCGAAACCAAGCCTGAATGCTTTGAATGTTCCAGACTATCCATAAAATGCAGATGGCCTGCCCCAGGAAGTGAAAGAAGAAACAGGTCGAAGAACAACAAGTTTGATCATGATGAAATGAGGCATGAGATATTTGGTACGATTAAAATATTAAGAGGTGTGGTTGATTACAAGATCGAAGGTTAAACTCTTGTCTTTTGGTATTTTTTAATGCGCTTTCCTTTTATTCTGTTTTCTATATATGTTGGATTTTCTTTATGTCCCTATTATGATTCCGTCATCTATTTCCCTTTTTCTGGTGAAATCTGCAGTAACCAATGAGGATGCTGTAGACATCTGTCGCACTGTTATCTGCTCCCACTGTCCATTTGAGGTAACAGCAATCTGTCTGTCCACTCCTGGCAAGCCTTGTTCGTAAATATTTCCCATCCCTATATCTATGAACCGGATATTTTCATGGTGCACCGTAAAATCAGGTGTATTTTTCAGAGGGAAGTGGATGCGAATGTTGCTTCCTTCCCTATATTTGGAGGTCCGACACTGACAGGGAGATGTGATAAGCTGTACTATACTCCTTTAATAAACTTGGAAATACAGTCATGTATTCACAAAACCGCTCGCTATCAAGGAACAAGCCTACACGCGCTCGTCCTATTAATGTGCATGGAATTGGAAACAATGTCTACGTGTGTTTAAGTTGAAAGTCCAAGGCTGTTATATTAGCTGATGAAGCTTGCACAGCAGTGTGTGCAAGCCGCAGCGCCGTTTTCCATGCATGGAATTCTTTTTAACCTTCTCTACATGTAATCATTAATTGTCATATGCATATGGCGGCGCTGCAACAATTAGCAAAAGAGATTGTTACTCTTTCGCCCCAAATTTTGCGCCGGCTACAATTCAACCCTCGATCATCAATTGGTAGTTAGGTGAAAGGAGGAGGGGTGTAGGCGATCATCTCTATATATTCTCACGTCCCTACTGCTCATTTGTCCGTAAGCTTTCATTTGTACATACCAGACGTAGCAGTTAGAATCAAGTGTAGATAGTTGCCTTTCTTCTAGCACACAGAGAGCCGTGGGTAAATGTACTTTCACCAACATTCTCACGCGACTCTGATAGAACTATCTCGTTTCGCCACCACCAGCCCTGCTTTCTCCAGGGGAACAGGAAAGCTTCCCAGAACTCTATTGGCCCGTAGGAAGAGTGCCATACATAAATACATACATGATACAATCAGCCGCTAAGTAAAGAAAACGGCTTAATTCTCAAGGCTCAAAACTTTAAAGTTTAATTGCTTAAGAATTATCTTAGTTCCATAAGGACCCCGAAGTCGAAAGCTACGGGTTATAAAATGGCTCACGGTTGATATAGTCGATGGATTGTCTTATTGGATTTCCGGTTGGCTCAGTCCATAAGACAATCCATCGACTATATTACAGGTAACACGCATGATGTGACACGCAATATTGTCGAGAGGGAGAGGGCGCAATATTGATTCGCCTGTTTAAACTGTCTATTCAGGCGACGTCTTTCGTTGATCCTCCCATGGTTGTAAACGCTAACCACTTACTGGACTGCTATGTTCCCCGTGTGCATGAATATTTGTAAGTTCGCTACTTCTCACTGTTACAGCAACAGCAACAAGTGGGCAGGCAACTTTATCTCCTAAGGTTAAAGTAAAAAGAAAAGTGAAAAAGAACAGATGCGACATCAGTTACCCCGAAGGAAAAAGAACAAGTTCGTTGTGCCACAGTACGAACGTCGAACAATTCACTTGTTCTAGCCATTTTAGCTTTGCTTTTCCTATTGTGCCCCATTTCCAAGGTATTTCTTAGCAAAGAAGAAGTGTAAAAGAGGCATTCCAAGAGCCTCCAATCCGTCCTTCAGCTTACAGCATGCATGGAGAAGTACTTGGAGTTAGTTAAAAATCCGCTGAAGAAACATAAAGGGCGGGCAGCTGCCAAAAACCCTGATGGGCAAAGCAAGTCAGTCGTGCGGTTTTTAGTCGTCTACAACGGAAAGTTTAGTACGCTTTGAACTGCCTTTTCGATTGGAAGATGTACAGCAAGATCGTTTTCGTGATGGTGGTCATAGTCGATACAGCAGCCTAGCGTGCTATAGTTAGGAAAGGGGCAAGGGATGGCTAAGAAAAAAAGCTCTTTGGTTGTGGTATGGCGTGAACTCAAACTTTCAATTGATTCCGTCTATGTGATTTCGCCCCCTTTCCCATCATTCTTTTTTATTTTTGTTGATTAGCTGCAGAGAGTCTATGTCTATGCTTGTGCAAATTGCTTTCTGTCTACGTAGCAGTGAATGCCGGTTATATAGACAAAAAATTTAGAAGTGAAAATTACAGATGAATCTTCTATGCTGAGGCGAAAAATAACTATGCAAAAGAGAAAAGAGGCAGGCAATAAGAAAGAAGCAAAAAAAGAACAAGATTCAGATCATCTAACTTACTAACTTAGTGTGTCACATATCATTCAATAGAGCCTGTAGTGCAAACCTTGCATCATGGCCAAATTTAAGCTGCTCATTAACAACACTATCTGGGATATAACTCTTCTGAACCTCAACACCATATTCCGCATTACCTTCTTCATCCTCATCCTCATCCTCATCCTCATCCTCATCCTCATCCTCATCCTCATCCTCATCAACCTCGTTCTCGTTAGTGTCAACCAATATTTGACCAGAGAGCATCATGTAATCATTACAATCTTGAGCCTGCTGAGGACTCTTATGAACTTGATTAATGTTGTTACTTCCTTGATATTGGATGAGCATCGCCGTAGGAAACGTTTCAAACTCGTTGCTTGAAATTCCATTCACGAATGGGTCGATTCCAATCTTGAGTCCCACTGGTGGCTGTGGATTATGATCGCAGAGACCGTGATTTTGGTCGTTATCATAGACATACCTTCTTGAATTTGGCGAGATTGAAAAAATGGTGCCACTGTCGGTGGTAGTGGTAGCGGTGGTAATTACAGTGTTATTGTTCTTATTGTTAATGTCATGGTTGTAATCTTTACCGTTGTTGTTGTTGCTGTTAAATGCTTTGGAGCTACTTGGGCTTCTCATTTCGCTCTGAGGCAAATACGGAGTTAGTGGAGGGGCGTTCACTGGAGCATAACTATAACTTGCCAGTAACGGGGAAGGCGAAAACTGACCACTTTGATGATAAAAAGGTGTGTATGTCATATTTGGTGTTTGGGCAAAACGATGAGGATAGACACTGGCCCGCCTATACTTCGTAACTACTCTAGCTTTTCCTTCTGAGTCTATCTGAACTGTAACTTGACAGTTGGATGGCAGTAACTGTGTCTCATGCGATGCTGGGAAGCCATTCTTGATATGCTCATTCAGAATGTCAGTTCTTGTAGGTTTCCTATGCTTTTTCAGCTGTGGAGTGTCCATCTTGGTGCTATTGGAATCGCGCTTCCTTCCCAAGTTCAGCTCAGACTTTGAATTATCGGTCACTTGTATATCTCTCATGCTGTGGTTTCCACGCAGGGATGACTGAAGTTGTTCTGTGATTATTTCTATATTACTTTCTTTCTTTTGAGAGAGCAAGGAATCATCGTTGTCCAATGTACCATCTAAAGGCCTACTCGATATTCCCAAACCTGGAGCCAGACTGATAGGTCTTGACGTTAATCTTTGATCATCCAATAATGGATTTTGACGGAAAGTGGTGGCTTGTCTCACTTTCAATCCTCCTCCTGGTGTCATCACAACATCTTCAACCCGTAAATTTCTCGAGATCAAGCTTCCCGGTGTGGATGTTACCTTACTCTGTTGTGGTGTTTGGGTGTACCAATGTGTGTACATTGGAGATGAGTTCAATATATTTGAAAAGTGTGAGGTTGGTGTTGAAGGATGGACCTCTAAGCGTCTCAACATTGTATTTGGAGTGGAAAAGTTGATGCTGGCAGATGTAGCCTTTGGAGTGTTCGGAGGTAACAGTTGAGAGTTGGAGCCTGTTTGTGCTCTCTTTTGTGTGTGTTCATTTCTCAAAGTCTTGTTCAACGATGGAGGAGAAGACTGCAGTAACGAGGGGTTCAAGTTTGAGGATGAAGGTGATTCCAGTATGGAGTGATGAGATGGAAACTGTGTAAATGAAGGTCTAACCCTCGTCTGAATGCTTGAAGGTGGTTTAGGTGTGATGTCGGAGAGAAAAGATGAGTTGTTGTACGATTTGAATGAAGGTTCCGATCTGTCTGGAGGTGAAGTTTTCACCGGAGATGATGATAGATCTGGTGACGATTTTGCAGACCTGCTCGACTGAACAGATGATATTGGAGAGGAGTCCAGTTCGCACTTTTGATTCTGATATGTTGCAGCAGGCGGTAGATGGACGTTCGAACGGTTTCTGGATTGAGTTATGGAAGCCAACTCCATATGTGCCTTTGAAACTCTTTTCTCAACTCCAGACCGCTGCTGCTCTTGAATCGTGATAAGCTCTTTTGCAGGTGATTTCTTTCCAGTTGGGTTAATTGGTGTCGAATGGTTCGAAAGAGTGCCTGATGAAGAAACACTGGTTCTTCTCTTACCGGGGCTAACCTTCATGACCGGGGTAGAGCAAACTCCTTGCTTCACCGTAGCGGCAGAGTTGGTTGATGCATTTAGATTGCTGAATATAGAGAGCATCATGGTTGATTCTCCAACTCCACTGTCAGGTTTAGGCTTCGAAGGTGGTCTACCTCTGCGTCTCTTGGTGACTAGAGACTCTTCGAAAAAATGTGTTTCCCTCTGCATACCTTTGGGTTGGGCTCTCTTGATGATGCAGATGTGATATCCGATTCTATATGGGTCTAGGTGACGACGGACAATTTGAGTGAATGAAGTAATGAAGGAAGCGATTGAGAATCGATTGGTCGGTCTTATAGTAGAAATTGATTATGATTTGCTGTTGCTCTTCTGTGTCGATAGGCTGTCCAACAGACGTAGAAGGGAGAATCTTGTGGCTTTTCTGTTGAAAGGAAAGTGGGTTCAGAAAAAAAAAGCTTAGGGGCTGACTAGTGTAAAATCCTTCAAGCGGCGTACCTCTTTGGGAGGGAATAGATGTAGGAGAAGCAGGTTACTAAGAGAATGGGATAGCTGATTGAAAGTTAGAAAGAAACTCAAGCCTTCTCCATTATTAACTACATTTTGATACTGTTCAAAGAGAAGTGGTGGTTTGGAATTGAGGGTTATGGGTTTATGGGGTTGTGGGTTATGGATTGTGGGAATGCCAGCCAGAACACCGACCAGACTCATCCGTTCGTTCACTCTCGTTTCAGGATGATCTTAGAGTTGAGTGCCGGATCAACGTTAAGTGTGTGTGGATGCCTGGGGGTCGTGCGAACAGCCTGAAAAGTGTGCACCTCCCTCCCAATTAGGAAATGTCAGTGGCAGTGAGTGTGGTTCGGTGATGGGTGAGTTTGAGCTTGCTACATTTACAATTACAATTACAACTACAACTTCACTGAAAAGAATGAAGTCAGATCAACACTGCACACTCCAAATGTTTTCAATTATATTATTCTGTGACAATGAGTTTATAACCACTCGCACTTTGAAAAGAGTCAGAACAGAGTACGCTGAATCTCCGGTTGTCACAATCATCTGTCTCCGCTCGCGCTACATAGTATTAGATGATATCTCTCGCTCTCTCTTTTCCTTTCTTTATTACATTTGCTTGCTTTTAGTAGATCATATCTGTAATATATACGAAGTGTACTAGAGCCTATGTCAGATTATGAATAGATAGATTTAGGAGAAAACCGTTACAATATCCAATATATATCACTGCTTCTCTTCAATCACCATCACTTGGTGACGCTATTGTACAATCACTACTGTTAACACCAAGTATTTCCTAATCCGCACTAAATTGAACACGTCAGCTGTCGCGCCGCAGCCTGCACACTACAGTATAGTATAAACGTTAACATTTCCGCTTTGGGAATAAATTGAAATTCAAATATTAGTTCAGTACATTTGTATTGTTGGACGGACCACTTTCCACTTTTCAATGATTCCAACTTTCTAGCTTTGTTTTAGTTCTCAAAGACACAATCTTATCTGGACGGCCCCTGGACGACAGATTAGCTTCTCACGCTGACTCTTTCAAGCATTAGACAGACAGCGGTTTTACCGAAGCAACTATGCGAGGCACACCATTCCATGATTGAATCAAAGTTCAAGTATCATATTTCCATGAGCACTCGCCTGGTTGCATGGTAACCCTCATCACTGTTCCATGTTGGTGGGTTCATCAGTATAATCCTATTTTTGAGTGTGTATCTAGAGATTCATTGGTCTATACCAACCACCAAACCTTCGGACTCCCTCCCCAGGCCAGAGTCGCCGTGCGGTGCCGTTCCGAGCGGTGCTTTACCGTGCTACCAACCCTTGCCCTTGGCGCGCACGGCTAGCACGGCCTGCACAGCGACGCGCCTCATGCGTGGTGGGGGAGAAATAAACTGCACTGGAAAAACTAAATCATTAGGCTGTCGGTCTTCCCGCCTCTACCCACTGAATCGGATAAACTCAACATCATAATGTAAGTTGTGTTGAAAACAGGCTTCGAATCGTTTCGAAGGTTTCAGGACTAACTGGAGTAATTTTCCACAACTCATCATGATAGTTAGGGGTGTTCAATTGTCCATAACAGCTTATGTGCCGAAAAGCAAAAATCCAACTGATTTACCTATTTTGTTTCTTCATAGATTCTTTTCAAACTTTATTCAAAGTTTGGTCATAAAATCTTTAGAATATCCTGACATTCATCAACTCCTGAAGAGACACCATAGGCTCTCTGTCGTTTTATATTCAAAAATACGTGCTTTATGTGTCCGTCCGCTTCTTGCTGTTCACACAACGGACTGCTTACTTGGTAGAACTGACTGTCGTTCAGTCCTGTGTGTGGGAGATAAAATTCTTCAATTTGATGTGGGTAACAGTAGCGGAGATTACCCAATTTCAACAGGAAAGCCTGCCATTCTCGTTCTGTTCTTACTATCTTTGGTCCCCAGTATTCGCCCGGCTCTATGGGGCTCTTGCTTTCAAATGTAAAAGCTACAATCTTTTGAGTTGTGATGTTTGTTTGTTTGTTTGTTTGATCTATTTAACGTGGATTCCAATTTCTTGGTTTCCAATTATATAGGTACGTATTCTAATTGTGATGCTCACCCAAGCAATTCTTTGACCTGTAGAGCCCTCGACAATACCTTCTATTTACTTAATTGTTATCAGATATGAAAACCATCAAATAATATATTGAGTTTTCTTTACTCTATCAGCTTGTGTCGAGTAGTCAACCCCAAAAGCAACTCTTTCCCCAAAAATGGGTGGATGGATCGTTCTATTTAACGTGGCCTAGTCCATTTAAAAGAGCGCCCAGGGGGAGTCGCCAATTGCTTGGTCTCCTATTATATAGGTAATTATTCTATTTCCACAGATCTACATTTTCTTGGCCTGGCGGATGGTCTCCGGCCCTGCGATCCTTCAGCGTCTACCTCTTGCAAGGACAAAGTTGCCTCGTCTGGTACCCTCCCTGTCAACTTTCTTACTTGTCTTGTCTTGTGAGTTCATAGTTAGGTAGTTAGTTATTCTATTTAACAATTTGTTTAGTTAGTTAATTAGTTAGTTGTTCTATTTATCGTGGTTCAGCCCAATTGTTACCCCGAAAACCAGATAGATAGATAGATAAATATATTTAACGTGGTTCCGCCCGTTTATGAGAGCACACACGGAGAGTCGCCAATTTCTTGGTCTCCCATTTATATAGGTATATATTCGTATCTACTCATTTACTTTT
>JAJLWO010000068.1:0-77280 GCA_030570775.1 Ogataea pignaliae | reverse complement strand
CTGTAGATATATACATACAGTTGATGGCCATGATCATTACTCCAGTAGAAGAAGCCATATAAGTTAGACAACGATGATCATGTGCTAGTCAAAGAAACAGCAACGTGCAGAGCCACACCAAACTTGCAATGAGCACCTGAACAGAAGAGTCCGTGGAACATCAACAACAACACCGATTGATATTCGGCAACAGCGTGGTCTTACATTGTTGGATCTCCTCTGTTGGTACAAACACGTCAGAGATTATGAAATACATTGGCACGGCAACGATAGGGTGAATAAGGGTGGCGAGCCTCACTCCACCTGACTGAGAATTACAAGGTGAAGTTTTTCAGCGTCGTGAAATAGGGCCTTCCTGTGGAAATCAAGCATTTTATTTTACGTGGTTGTGTAGCCAGAACGATGACGTTTTGGCTGATACAAATGCATTTATTGGAATGTGTCTTTGTGAGTCACAGCGATGGGTGACGTTGAGTGCGTTGGATCATCCTGATACGCGGCCGCACTTGAAAAAGTGGCTTCACCAAATCTGCAATTATAATTCAACCAGAGTTACCACTGCCTTCTAGAATGCACCATTCGATAGGAAATTGATGGGAGAACACGATGCAATGCATATAGAAGCTGGAATTTCTCTGACATACGATGTTCTCTGTCCGGAAATTATACACATTAAAGAAATGCGGATATCTTGCGTGTTTCTGCACTTGGGGGAAATTTGAACACATGGACATGATGCCTAGGACTCGCTCTTCCCAATGACATGTGTTTTGAGCGTGTTGGATGGGTGTGGATGTGTCCAGGGTGGGGCACTTTTCAAAACGATGCTCGACAAAAAAAGGGAGATCTGGCCAAGTGGTTATGTGCATGACGCTCGCTCAGCTTTTTGATTTTTTTTAAGTGGTTCAGATCTTTGCGTATGCCAATTCCCTGAATTTTAGCTACTTTTTGGCTACTTGTTGCTCTAGCACAACCAGTTTTACTTCGAACGATCCCATTTTTGCGGCGTTTTTATGAGCAAAAAATCTAGTTTTCTGTGGTACGCTTCTTTTGTTAGAAATCTGAAATTTTATAGACACCAATTTGAGGCCCAGAGAGGTCTTTGGAGCGATTTTGTGTTTTCCTGAGTGATGGTAAATACACAAGAAGCTTCCTTCTATACATTATCAGCATTCTGCTTCAGATGGAGTTTGTTTGATGGCAACAACGTTGGTGGAAGGGATCAAATGGAAAGAATAGTATTTGCCCGGTGGCTCTTTTGAGCTCGTGTGTTCGACCGTGGTGGCGCTCGGTAGCGGCCGTGCTGGCTAGTCTCAACCACTAGGGGGAGTATTGAGGTGGTGGTGGTGGTGGTGGCTGTCGCGCCCACGCAACCTATCTATACCTTGGTAATGTTGGTTGGGTGTCGCACCATCCATTTTTGGTACACGTACACGACCCACGCATAAGTGAGATTGACCTTACCAAATCAGCGATTGCACACCAAACTACCAACTACCAAAGGCAAAAAAGCGCTTGAAAACTTTCTTGATTATTTGTACACACAAACCAAAGAATAAAAATGAGATTATTATACTTCTAGTACTGTAAGCTTGGAATGGATCCTGACATCATCAAGGATATCGGGCGATGAGGAATAGATAGATTCATTGTATACTTTCTACTCGTCATCAGATGGCTCCTCTTCTTCAGCTTCCTTTTCATCCTCACTGTCATCACCAGAACCATTGGCACCGCCAACCATATCAACATCATCATCGTCCTCATCCTTCTTGTTCTTCTTCTCATCTTCATCGGCCAACAAAGAATCTCTCAAAATTTTAGCCTTGGCCTCTCTCACCTCTCTGTGAGTAGCAACGTACGCTCCCAATGGTGTCTTATTCCACTCTAGATCTTGCAAAAACTTACTAACCTCTGCTCTATTACTAGGACCGTATTCCACTGTTGATCTCTTCTGTTCAACAAATGTAGCATTCGCATTCAATTTCTCAACTAGTTGATGCAATTGTCTGCTGAACTTGACATTCTTGCACTTCTTGATGTATCTTCTGAGGTAGATAATAGCAGGCGTTACTAGCTCAGGGAATGCAATGGACTTACAGTAGAGGACGAAAAACTCCGAAGTAAGATCCAAGAACTGCTCACATAGACCATCCTGGTATACCTTGGTGTTCATATATGCCTGGTTCACCTTGATTGCGTGATCAAAGTCAACTGCTTGAAGGTTGGAAGCCTTTGAATGTTTTGTAATTGCGGCAGAGTTTAAAATCTCTGAAAGTAATGGGAACAAAGGAATGTAAACTCCAGTATTTTGTGAAAGTCTACACAAGGATCTTATCAAGTAGAATCTCAACGGGAAGAACTGTGCAGTTGGAATCAACCTGATTGCACCAAGGGTGACTTGAACCAATGGATAGATAAGCTGCCTCAACGGACTCTCTTTCTTTCTAGTGATTTCTTTTTCTGGATTGCATTGAACTGAGAGCATTCTTGACCAGAAATCAAGCGAGTGACAATATTGCCAGTTGTAAATCGCCTTGTAACTATCCTTGGTTGGGTTGTTAACACTGCTTCTTAAGTGAATTGCCAACTGTCTGATGTATTCAAAGCCAATCTGGTACCCTAGAGTCTCATCCAAACCAAACAATTCAACAGCAGAGTTCTTTTGAAAGTTAATCATTGGCATGCTGTGAATGTTAGTCTGCCTGCACTTCTTGATGAAACTTGAATAGGTCGACTTCAAAACCAACTCCAACGTAGCCTTCGGGTATTCCCTACAGGCATTATTTAGGAAGGCAAATGCTGCAATTTGAGTCTCAACCTCCTTGGTGGAACTCCAAACATTGATAATTGCACCAAGCATCTCCTTCAAAAGTTTTCTCAACGAGATATAGAAAGGAAGCAGCTCCTGAACAGACTTCAAGATCAAAGCTGCGGTTCCTGTGTTTGTTATATCGTTCAATAGAATTATAAGCGATCCAGCGTGTGTCTTTAATATTGTTGTTATTTGAGAAATCTTTTTGTTGTGGGATAGCAATGTTCTAACACCATTTTTGGACTTTTTGAAGGGAGTCAAACGTTGAATGGCAATTGGCAAAGTGTTTAATGCCAAAATCATCAAATTATTGAAGACTTTTTCATCAGTCACGGAATATCTGTAAGTTTCTCCAGAATCCATGTTCACTGCGGATTTGAAGGCAATAACAACACTTTTCAAGACCTTGATAGTTGGCTTTGTTGATTTCAAATTTTGTTCCCAAGTTTTCATCAACTTCATGGTGACTTCAGTAGCCACATCTTCATCCAGGGCTAGCTCTGGTTCATCTTCAATTGCTGCAGTAGTTGCAGGATCTTCATCCTCATCGTTAGAATCACTAATTGCATCTAATGGATCAATTGAGGTAAAATCTAATAGGTCTTTATCGTTCTCTTGCAAATACTTGTAAAATTCGGGGTCATCCTTGGCCAATGCTTCCAAATCTTGGCCATGAGAAAGAGCCTCATCGTCAGAACTTGATTCATCATTAGCCTCCTCTTCACCACTCTGTTCATGGCTGTTTTTAGATCCGAGTTCTTCGTCAGACTCCTCATCTTCGCCATTACTGTCTTTGGCTTCTTCCTTTGCCTTGTTCGCCTTTTTTAATCTCTTGCTCTCCTTTGGAATTTCGAATCCACCTTCAAAGAACTCTTCAACATCCATATCTTCAAATATCTCACCATTCTTCTGTTTATTTGCCTCTTCTTTTTCGGATGTTCTCTTGACAGTCTTTTTTTGATGAAGCTTGTTATGCTGTTGCACCTTTCTCCTTTGCTTAATCGTGTCCTTCAAGTGCTTAGTCTTGAACTTCTTGGTCGCCTTGGTTGCCTTAGCCATGTTGAATGATAATGCTTAGATAAAGATTCTTTCACTTGTTAAATGTAAAGGTAGCAGACAAATCACTATATAAAGCTTTCTGGTATAATACCTGATTTTGTCCCTCTTCTTCTCTATCATCCCTCTAAAAACTTCGTTTGGTAAAAACACTTTTTATTTTTCAGTCTCAAATTATTTTTTTTGATGAAATTTTTTTTCCACATTTTTTTCCCGAAAATAGTTGCTTACGTTATTGTGTACGTACGTACAACAACTTGTAGACGCGTCTGTTTTTTGCAAACCTCAGTCGCCAAATAGAAGCTTGCACCTTTGGTTCTCCCCTTTTCAACCTTGATTGGTTTTTGAAGTGAGCTGAATGAATGGCTAATACCTTTCACTGTCGTTATCGAGATTGAGTTTATCATAGGATAAGTTATAGGGTAAGTTATAGGATAAGTATAAAATAAGTTATAGGATAAGGCTTTGATCTCTTCTTTCAAATCATCAAACGCTCCCTTACATCTCGCCATGACGGATAATAGTGCAAACTTGACAGGCGACGCAGACTCGTCACTTGAAAGATCAGCTAATGATTCATTTTATCAAGCAGAAGAAACTACGATGGATCATGCCACAGATACATCTTTGATAAGCGAACAGGAACTCTTATACGGTCCCATCTTACCTGCTCCTGAGAAGCAACACGAGCCTACACCTCTACCAGCACTGACTACAAAGCTAGTCATTCCTAAGAAAAGACCTTCATCGAAGGACAAAATCAACAATTTCTCAACTAATGAGAGCACGCCATTGAAGAGTCGCTCTAACGGTTCTTTACGAAAGATTGCTAAACCTTCGACTCCCGGGAAATCAAGGAGCTTCTCTAGTCCAATGTTAGCAAGGATATGCTCTATCGCGGAATCTCCAATCCCAAACTTATCGCCTTCTTCTCAATTTGATAACGAAAACGCAGTTTTGAGGCCACCAATTCAACCAACGGAAATACGCAGCTTTTCATCCCCAGCACCGGCAAAACCCCGCAAAATTACTCCAATACAGCATCGCCTAAACATGGTATCCAATTCATCAGAAAGTTTAGAATCCCAAGCATTGAACCTGGAGATAAGAAAATTGGAAACTAAAAGGGAGAACTTGAAAAGGGCTGTGAAATATACCAAAAATAAAGAAGAAGCAAAGTTGAACCTGCTTATCGATAAGTGGCGAGATGTTGCCCAAAGGGCATCCAACTATATGCTGAATGAGGCGCGATTGAACATTGGTAGAAAGGGTGGAATGGAAGAGTACAGGCGCAGGCAAAAGGAATCAAAGAGGTCTCAAAGAAGGTATCAGTTTGATAGTAATGAGCTCTATCAGCTGGAAGAGTTTATCGAGTCCGATGAGTTCAAAGATTTGGGAAAGTACGAAAAGCAGGATGTGTTAGCCAGGAAAAAAGAGTTGGACGTGATCGGAGAAAAGATCGAAAAGGGAGAAATTGGGGAAGATGCGGATGGGGTTGATGCGGAAGGTGAATCGTCAGAGTTCACCATGAAAGAGCTATATGCCCAGTTAAAGTTTGACTACGGGTTAGTCTATGGAGGTTGATCAAAGGAACAGTAGTTACGAGTCACTAACTATTCCAGTTCCGTCGCAGGGATGCCCCGTGCGGCCTAATATTGCCTCCAACTGCTCCCCGTTTGCTTTGATATTTTAGCGGAGTAAATGTATATCGCTGAACGATAATAATGAATTTTGGATTACTAATGACAGCAACAAACGCAAGGAGGAGAGTAAAAAAAAAAATCTAGTAACTAAAAATATACAAGTGATAGAAACAAGTCATTAAAATGAGACACATGCTACAATTTCTCTAGAAAACATCGCTCAGCTTCAATCTTGGAGCAATGTTCATCGAGATCAATTCCTGGAACAACAATTTGGCAGCATATGGGATGGTCATCTTGATAATGGCCTCACTGGATTTACAAGAAGGACACCATCCATTGTAACCCATCAAGCCACACGCATTACAAACGTCAACATCGAATGCATCCGAACTCAACATCAACCTCTCCAACAACAACTGTGAAGCACCATAGGCAATAACACAATCTCTCTCCATCTCACCCAATCTTAAACCACCATCCCTCGATCTACCCTCGGTTGGTTGCCTGGTCAAGACTGCCCTTGGACCTCTGGCTCTGGCATGCATCTTATCCAACACCATATGCTTCAACTTTTGATAGTAAATAGGTCCAAAGAAGATATACGCCTGTAGTGCCTCTCCCGTGATACCACTGTAAAGCATATCCTTACCAGAGTAGTTGAAACCTTTATCAACTAGGATCTTAGACATATCTTCCAACTTAGAACCTCCAAAACAGGTACCGTACTGCAACGTACCATCCAACACACCAGCTTTACCAGACACCAACTCGAGCATCTTACCAACCGTCATACGGGATGGGAAACCGTGCGGGTTCATAATAATGTCAGGACAAACACCATCATCGTTGAAAGGCATGTCTTCCTGCTGAACAATGATACCACAGACACCCTTCTGACCATGCCTTGACGAGAACTTGTCTCCCAACTCAGGTCTCCTTGTCTGTCTTAGCAAAACCTTGATTAACGCCTGATCGTTATCACTGACGGACATCATCACCTGGTCAACGTACGATGGTTCAGGACCCCTGTATGTCATTGGCGTTTCTCTATGCTGCTGCGCCTGCTGTTGAGGATGTTGCTGTTGGACACCACCAACGACGGATTCAGAAGCATTCACAGGAACACACTTGTTAATGTATGTTTGTCCCGAATGTATCCTCATACCGACTTCACCCAAACCATCTGAACCAATGGCGTTATGCTGGAAGATAGGCTCCCCGTTCTCGTCAACTCTCATACCGGCAACAATATCCTTGGAGTGGTTAGGGTACCTTTTTAACACGGTGGTGTTCTTCCTCAGCGTTTGGCATCTACCGAAACCTCTATCGACCGAAGCCTTGTTCAACACCAAAGCATCCTCGATATCGTAACCTGAGTATGACATCACGGCAACGGTGGCGTTTTGACCTGCTGGAAGCTTGTCATAGTCGATCAATTCAATTGTTTTGGTCTTCACCATTGGTTGTTGAGGGTAGCACATCAAGTATAGCAACGTGTCGATTCTTCTAAACTGGTTATAAGAGATGGCACCAATGGCCTGCTTACCCATCGCACATTGATATGTGTTTCTTGGGGATTGGTTGTGGTGAGGGTATGGAATCAAGCCTGCAACTGCACCTAGCACGGTGAATGGTTCAACTTCCAAATGAGTAGTTGTTTTTGTAATATCTGGTTCATAGAGCGCAATGAGAGAATCGTTCTCTTCGTTAACGTCCAAGTATTCAACCAGACCGTTCTTTAGAAAGTCATCGAATTCCCAAGCGCCACGTTTCAAGTTTGCCAAATGTTGAGCTTTCACTCTTGATTTGCCGTTTTCACAGATGATCAATGGTCTACAGATACGACCACCATCTGCAGCGATGTGAACGGCAGAATGATGCACGTTGATATAAATGGAGACAAACGCAGAGATCTTACCTGATCTTCTAAGCAATCTGAACTTCCCAACGAATCCAGTTGGGTACCTGGTTGTACCAATCAAGGTACCGTTAAGATAAACACCAAATGTACCGTTGGTATGCAACGTGGCACTATCGGCAATTGTGATATTCTCAGCACCCAAGATGTAACATAGTTTCCTGATTGGATCCTCTTCATCATCGGTTGTGATATGGGTCATCAATGCCAAATTCTTGACCAAACCACAAGCTTCACCTTCTGGAGTATCTGAAGTACAGAGCATACCAAACTGGGAAGGCTGTAAAGCTCTTGGACCGGACACCTTTCTTGACTTTTCAAATTGGGATGAGATTCTAGTCATCATACCAAGGGCCGAGATGAATGATAATCTACTCAGGACGTGAGTGACACCTGCCCTTTCCATCTTAAACCTCTTCAACGACCAGTTTCCAGTGGAGATGGATCTGTTCAAACCTGTTGTGATGTTGTTTGAATGAATGTTGATATGCAACAAGGCATCGAATTCTGATGCTCTGCTTGGTTTTTTCAAGATCTTGTCCAAGTTGGCCTTGAAATCATTGTTGAACTTCTTAAACAAATCTTCAAACAACAACGACATCAACTGACCTGCCAATTCTAGTCTTTTGTTACCAACGTAATCCCTATCGTCGACCAATTTAGGATTGTGCATTGCCATGACCACCCTTCTGGTCATCATTGCCACATACAACGCCTTTTCACGGAAGTTCAAATCCTCCACTGTGATGTGAGCAATAACCGTTGTGGCGATTGCTTCTATACCTTCCTGTAAAATAGTCAGCTTTGGAGCGTTCATTCTTCTTATTGTTTTCACTTTTCTACCAATAAATTCTAAGGCTTCCTTTTGAGAGTATATGCCTAGCTTTGCAGCCTCTTCAAAGTTGACTGCAAATAAGTCCTGGTAGACCGAATCATCACCACAGACCAATTGTATGATTTCCAAATCTGAAATGATACCTGCTGCTTTTAACACAATGACGATTGGAACTTCTTCACTGATGGAGTTATGCTTTAGGTATATCTTGTCATTCTTTGTGACAACGTAAGTTTTGGACTTTCTCTCGTGAGTGGAAGAAGTGACTGATGCTTGAACTATCTGTTTCTTTTCATCTGCTTCCACAATAATTCTATTCTTGCTCAACTGTTCCTGGACCAAGATAACTTTTTCGGTACCGTTAACGATAAAGTATCCACCTGGATCCAAAGGGCATTCGTTAAGGTATGCCATCTCGCCTTCGTTTTTGCCGTTCAAGACACATTTGTTCGACCTAAGCATGATGGGCATCCTACCTATTTCCAAATCTCTGTGTATTATGATTTTTCTTCCTCTTGTGTATTCAACGTCGACGTATATTGGAGAGCTATAGGTTAAGTCCCTCAACCTGCACTCATGAGGAGGAAGCAACACCTCGATTTGAGTGGGATCAGCACCACTCTTATAACCAACTCTAATATCAAGATACTTCAAGTAGAATTCAGGATCAACATCACTCAACACTTTTTCGTTTGCTTGAATAATCTTTTTCAAGTCTGTGTCGACAAAATAGTTGAATGAGTCTAGGTGCTGTTTGACCAAACCTTTCACCTTTAGAAAGGCGGGCAAGAGGTTCCATTTATCTTCGGCTGTATTTATCGGATCGGTAAGGGATTTCCCCTTGTAAATAGGTTCTAGCAATTCTCTAAAACCGTCATCATTGTCATGTTCCAACTTGACTGCTGGGTGCGCATGGGGGTACGAAGACACCGAGGACCGTCTTTTTACCATCGTTGAATGTTGTTGCTGATGAATCAACCAGTGAGATGTCAGTATTTGTTGATCGGCCTGTGATTGGTGTTATATCAATGGGAGATAAGATGCTGTTAAAAAGTGGCGACCAATTCGTTATCAAATCTCTTTCTTGTTAACCAATTCAATGCTGTGTGATTCCAATAGATCCATCCCATCACCAAACCTCTTAATAATCCAAACAGACTGAAATTTTTTTTTTATTCTTTTGCTTCCTCTTTTAATAAAATCATTTGCACGTGATAGGTATCACATGATACATTTTTTTGAGTATTTGTATTCATGACACTTATTTGAGTAATGACAGACATCGTTCTTTATTTTTCAGTTGAAGAAGAGTTCAACCTCACTTCGATATCAATCTATCTAGGATCACTTTAACTGGATTAACCTACTTCGTTGTTCTTTGAATTGAAACAACTTTCTCGACCAAGTGAGTAGTTGGCTACCTTGTTGTCCTAGATTTTGTACTATACCTCACACGCAGCTGTCACTGGTTCACATTTTAGTCAATCGCCCCGCCATAATGTCCTCGGTAGCCCCATCTACATCAGCAGCAACAGGAACACCAACACCAACACCAACCCCGGCGCCAACATCTTCATCGTCAGCAAACATATCAGAACTGTTTAAATCAACAATTAATGAGTACTTGGATAACCTACCGGAAACAGTCCACTCTCAACTGTACAAATCCCCCGAGACATGCTTAGCCATCTTTAGATTGCTCCCGTCGTTGGCCAAGTTCTACATCATGACACTACTCTTCCAAGAAGCCTCAATCCCATTCTCAGATCTTAACAGATGGATTAAAACGCCGAGCACAAAAAACAACTACAGTAGCACAGAAGCAGGCCTTATAGAACACCATAGAAATCCAAACAAGATTTATCAGAACGATTCGAT
The DNA here is from genome assembly GCA_030570775.1 of Ogataea pignaliae. NCBI lineage: Eukaryota > Fungi > Ascomycota > Pichiomycetes > Pichiales > Pichiaceae > Ogataea > Ogataea pignaliae. Next base: position 67,132 of record JAJLWO010000068.1, on the reverse strand, counting down.
CAAGAGATTGAAAGCATTGAACTTACTAAAAGACCTCAGAAAGCAGGTAGTGCATCCACATACGGGACAACCCACAATGATTCCATTTGTTCAATTGAATCCTATATTTAGACAGAGCTTTAGAGATGCATTGACTGGATCCTCGAAAAGTTCGACGCAACCCATCGAAGTTGCCGATCTGGAGGGCAAACCATCAGATGAGGTTGATGGTGAGGGGCTTAATGGTATGTTTGACGATGATGATGATGATCGTATCACCGTTGATTTTTTAGACGCCTATTGTCTTGCCAAATGGGAAAACATACTGCACTTCATGGTTGGTTCAGAGATAAAAGAGTTGCCCAGCATTGGAGTTTTGACGTTACTGAGGTATAGTGCGTTGATGGAGTTGCCTGCCGATAGGAAAAAACGTGAAGATTTGGGAGAAGATTATGATATGGATTATGCTCCTGATCATACTACGTCTTCGATAGATGTTCTTCGGAAATTACTCATCACACAGAACGGATTCCAGTTTTTGTTGCAGGACATCAGTTCTCAGATATGGACATTGCTTTTGCAATACTTGAAAATGTCTGAAAAATTAATGATGAATCCAGTCGATGTGTTGAATTTTATCTTCATGTTGGGATCCTTGGAACTAGGAGAGGCGTACCCTACCAAGATGCTAAGCGATACTCAGCTCATCTTGTTAGAGGACTTGATCGACTACGGGTTGATATACTACCCACCATCTGAATCTCCAAACCGAAGCTTCTACCCTACGAGACTAGCAACTACATTAACCTCCGAGCGTTGTCACTTCAAGACACCATCTGCAGCAATTGATCATGCAATAGATAACGCAACATCGGCAAAAGATGGCGGCGCATCAGCCAACACGACGGTAGCGTCAACAGCAGCATCAACAGCTACAACGGCAATGGTGCCAACGGACGGTGCTTCACTTCAAGGCTCAATAATCATTGAGACAAACTTCAAGATATACTGCTACACATCTTCCCCATTACAGATTGCTATCCTCAACTTGTTTGTACATTTGAAGGCAAGATTCTCCAACATGGTCACGGGATCACTAACTAGAGAATCAATAAGACATGCCTTGTTGAATGGTATCACCGCAGATCAGATCATAAGTTACCTAGAAGCGCATGCTCATTCAGGAATGCTGAAGATGTCAGAGGAGAAACTAAGCAAGAAGTTAGAGTTTGAACAGTCCTTGGGGAACCATAACGCCATCAATGAGTTCAAGTTGGAGATTTTACCGCCCACCGTTGTTGATCAGGTGAAGCTATGGCAGTTGGAAATGGATAGAATTCAGGCATTCAAGGGTTACTTATACAAGGACTTCACGAACGAGGTTGAATTTGAGAAGTTATTGAACTATGGTGAGGAGATTGGGGTTATTACTTGGAAAGATAGGCTCAGGAGGAAGTTCTTTGTTACTTTGGAGGGAAATTCTCAGTTGATCGAGTATGCAAATAGAATATTGAGAAAAGGTGGTAATGCCGGTGGTGCTGTTAGTAGAGGTGGAACGCCTGCCACGCCAGCTACCAATTGATCGCTGACATAACGCCCTATTCGCTTTACGGTTTTATACAGATGTACCAATGAAGTCATAGAGACTATAAATGTCATCACATTAAATCCAAATAGGAAAGTTATCAGAGAGTAATAAAAAAGTAAAACACAAAAGTGAGGATGGGATAGTGACAACAGCAACTAGAATGCAAAAAAACAAAAAAGTTCTCAAAAACAAACGAAGTTGTTTTGAGTACGACACTAATAATACAGAAAAGGGCCAAGCAAACTCAGATCGTATCAGAACAAACTACCCACTCATTTCTGATCAACGGCATCTTCCTCAACCTCGGTATCAGTATCCAGATCACTCCATTCCTCAGCCTCACTCTCCCCATCACTCTCACTATCATCGTCAGACTCATCATAGATCGGACTCTTCTTGAACTTTTCACCACGCATTTGGGCAAGAGCACCAGCCAACGAATCTTCTTCTGGATCGTCAATCTCATAGAGATCCTTCTCTCCAACGCCATGGGACAAAACATCAGGCTTATCCTCCACCTCCATCACTATTGGAATTTCCAAATCTGAACCAAAATGAACAAGACTCTTCAACACCAATCTGAACTGGAACTTACCTTCTTCCTTTGGAGTTGGGGCAGATAGTGGGATCTTGAACGTTGACACTTGTGCTTTTGACTCCCCGAATTCTTCAGGTGATAGTTGTAAGTTAGACATATGTGCTTTCGTTATAAACTGTGGTGTTTCAGCCAATTTGCCGTCCCTTTGCAATAGCAAAAAGGCCACCCAACCGTTGTTGGTACTTTCGGACAGATACGAAGGGTCTGGGAAGTAAGGTGCTAGGTCTGGTGAAGTTGCTATTAATGGTTGATCTTCGACCACTTTGTATGGATTTCTCAAGTGTTCCAGAGTTTCCAACTCATTCAGTTGTGTTTCCTGCACCTCCTTTGACAGCTTTGTGATTTCAGGCTTGGACTTATGGGATGGTGATTTGATCACATATTTGAATGAGACGTGTACTGTTGAGTTTGGTGGAACAAACGATTCACCAGGGACTTTGAAAGTACATTCAATAGGTTCTATCAATGGGACTTGGGATGCGAGTTTGAGTATTGAATCAGTGTGGGTGGAGTTTAGGAATTTGGAAGGTTCAACGGTTGGTTTTTTCAACAGCTTTCCCAATGTATGGATTGGCTGTGTGGTGTCTAACGTGTCAACCGAAACACCTGGGAGTTGTAGTATCTGTTGGTAACGGTTAACCTTCGCCCCGGATTCAATGTTTAAAGCTTGAATGAGACATCTATGCGTCTCCACGAGTTTCATACAAAAGTCAGCGTTCCTAAAGTTGGAGGCAATGTCAATGTAGCCAACGATCAGCTTTGGAGCAATGGATACCACTGAACATTTCAACGATTCATCATGACTGCTCAACTTGGTTCTGTTGATGTGAGCCAACAACAGGGTGGAAACCTTTTCAGGAGACAAATTCTTGTTGATTAGTTTGAACTCAACTGCATTGCTTATATCTTCCAAGATGGAAGACACTTGGATTGTCTTTGCGGGGTTGAAGTTAACCATCTGTTCTAGAAAGTGAGCAGCGGTATCGACATGCAACCCTTGCTTGGTGTAAGACTTAACTCCGTGCCACCATGACCCAACGCAGTACGGTAGGATAATTGCAATTAGCATGATGTAGATAACCACCAAAAATGGTGAAGTTGGGCCATCGATCAAGAACTTAGGTAAGGCTAAACCATGCTTCAACTCAGCCGGCCCATCTGGATTACCATACTTCAAGAAATTCTCCTTCACGGATTCATCAGTGAGTGCCTTGTAGGCTTTATTAATTGAGACGTAAATCGAATCAACCTCGTCCATTTGCTCCTGTGTCATCGAGCTTGTGTCGACCTTATCCGGGTGGAACTTCAATGACATCTTTCTGTATGCTGCTTTAATCACCTTATCCGCTGCCGATTCGTCAACGCCTAAAATCTTCCATGGATCAAAGTTGGTCTCACCAACGGCCACCTCGATGGAATTGGCCTTGATGAACAAGTAGACGGTCAAGATCCAACCAAGGATTACAAAGAGGACTCTCTTGGAAAGTAGCCTCCTCTTTTTAGCCTTGCCGTTGAAATCGGTGAGTTCTTTCGCATTGTAAGGTTTGAACCAGGATAGATCAACGCTTCTAAGGGCGGTCTCCTTATTTGCTGATGCAAAGACCTCCGATATAAGTGAATATGTAGTTGGGATCAACGGCACCAGTATACCAGTCAAGGCAAAGTAGGGCCATGTCTCTGAAGTTTCATCATATTCGTATCTTGCCTGTGACATTGTAGGTTTGCTTTCCTGAATCTACAGAACAGACTTCCCAAGAACAATAGAAATTTGTAATCCTGAATCCCTGATTCGTCTTCGACGGTGTGAAACTTATGATCGCAGCAATTCTATTCAAAGTTGTTGGTTCTTGTTGACTAAATACTTTTCAAAGTGCTTTCGCATCAAGAATTGCTACGGACGTGTGCAACTATCAATCTGCGAGTACGTGTCAATATGCTATACATATTATCTGCACATCTTTGCACCAAAACAAAACTAGTCACGTGCTCCATAACACGTGCAGCGCCTCACGTGACACATAAACGTTTCATTCAAAGAACTAGATAATTTTCCAATTTGAAAATGGCTGAGTGGCCAAGCTGGTTAAGGCATCCGACTGTTAATCGGAAGATCGTGAGTTCAATCCTCACCTCGGTCGCTCTATTCTTTTTTTTTTTGATTACCGGTTGGATGAAGGGTTGAGCAGAAAAAATTTGCAATTCAAACACTGATCACAGGAGTTTTCATTAAGAATGTGTACTGATGAATCTTATCTATCCTCTTGCATGTTAGGAAGTTTGAAAGTGGGAAAAAAGATTCTGCAGACCGAGTAGTTCTTGTACAAGAGAATGGACAGGCTTCTTGCGTTCCAGAAAAGGCAGGTCTTTGGCAGTGTGTGTCTAGGAAGTACTATGACCACTACCCGTATGGTATAGCTTTAAACTCAATTTAAGCGGTTCGCCATGAGCATAAAGTAAATATAAGGAACCACCAATAGTAGCATTATTATTGATCCCCAAAAGCAAAAAGAAAAAGAAGAAAATTAGGTGATTAAGAAAAACTATACAAGTACAGCGTTAATGAATAAAACGCATCATGAGCTACCCTTAAAGGATCGGTGTGAGTCAACGGCGAATGAACGATCACCACTGAAGCAAACCACCTATCAAAGAGTAAATCTCATGATGGTGACGGACAAGAAATATAAAGAAAGAAAGAAAGAAAGAAAGGAGAACTATTGGAAGATTCCCCAAAGGCCTAAATCCATTTGAAAAACGGAATTATAGTAGGTATAGGGCAGCAGCACCGAAGGCAGCAGCGGCACCAACTTGAGCAGCTGGAGCAGCTCCTTCGTAGGTGGAGATGGAAGTGGTAACGTAGGAGGTGGCAGTTGAAGTGATATCTTCAGAAGTGGTTGGGCAGAAAGTGGTGGTGTAAACAGTACAACCGGCGGCACCGCATGAAGTGATAGTCTCAGTGACGGTTGAAGAAGTGGAGTTGCTGACGGCAGCGGCAACAGAAACAATGGTAGCGATGGCAAAGACGGATCTCATTTTGATAGTTGTTTGGTTTGGTAGTAAGCGAATGTAATGGTTGGGTAGTAAACTTTGAATATGTCAAAGGAAAACCAGAAAAGGAAGTGAATGAAGAAAAATTAAGAAAGATGACTGTATATATATATATATGTAGGGAAAGTGTGAGCTTGATATGGATGGACAAAAAAGCGGATGTGTGCTACCAAAGGCGAGTAGATATTTTTTTTTGGCTTTTTTTTTCTTTGTTTGTTTGTTTGTGGTTTTTTTCAAACCGCCATGCAAATGACACAATAGTGAATCTTATTGCTGCAACTTATTTACTCTATTGAAAAGTTTCTCCATTTTCCTCTTTTGGAACATGGGGAGATCCTAATTGCCTAATGAGTATATTCAGTTGGATAAATTGGTTTGAAGTTTTATTTGGATGCAATGCACATTTTTTGTGTAAGGGTCGTGTGGCGTTAATTGTTTCCTTTTTATTCTCATATGCATGCAGGCAACAATTAATTAATGCCTATCTATCTATCTATATGTTTGTGTGTGTGTGTGTGTGTGTCTGTCTGAGTGTGTCTGAATGTGGAGGAAGGGAGGAGGACAGAGATGAAACAGTCAAATTATTCTATTATATATATATAGATGATGAATTAGACCAGAGCTGTTTGTCAAGACGGAGGTCGGAAGGGCAATTGAAGGCAAAAATGCTTAATTAATGAATGGCCCGTCATATCTGTGAATATATCAGGCCGGTTTGTGATGAGACTGCAGTGTTACCTCTTTCAGACTCTTCTCTTGGCCTGTGTATGTGTGTTTCTCAGTCCAGTTGTTTGATAGGTGTTTCCATTGGGCGGCTTATTGTTAGGGTCTGTTCCTTCTGGTGTTCCCTAGCTATGAGTGTTGAGCTCCAAAGACATGTCTCACAACTGATGAACATATCCTCTTGTCATAATACAAGGGAAGAAGTTGATAATGAGATTGTTCATTTAATGTTTTTAGGAGAATGCTGAGAGGTTCATAACTGTTTCTCTTTCTTCTTGACTTCACAGCTGTCTTGTCTTGTATAATAATGGTACTTCTCCTTCTCTCTTTCTCTCTATTCAATGTTCAAATGCTTTAGTCTGGTAAAGAACAAGAATAGGGCTGTGCTAAAGTGATATTTACTGTGTGCAAGGGTGTGTGTCTCGTTTGTAGTCATTTTTAGCACTTCTGAGGATCAGAGTTGTATGTATATATCTACCGTAAAATACAGAGAGAGACTCTTATGATGATTTGTCCCCGTCCCTTTGTGGATTCAATCTCTAACAACACTTCTTTCTCCACCTAATCATCACCACAATTGTATGACCAGTTTGCATTCTCAGATAGGTACTGACACCTATTTGACAGACTCATTGAAATATCCATCTTTTTCCATCCCTCGCCAATCATAATCTGCATTTTTGATCCAAGTAGATATATCCCTTTGTTACCTGTTAGAGTTGCATTCCGCTACAAGGCATCAATTGTAACACTGTGATCCACTATCACTATTATCGTCATTTAAATTCTGAATCCCCCAAGGAAACCCCGAATTTTATTTATCTAACCACAACAACATACGGATACACTACTGTATTCAAGATGCTCGAGAGGAGCACAAAGCCATCATCATTATCCTCCTCACCTCCACCTGCACCTCCTCCTCCTCCACCTCCTCCACCTCCCTCCTCTCATCCTACTCTATCGATTACCCTGGACCAATCACAAAATCCCACAGCTAATGTCCCATTTCAAAGGAAAAGATCGACTTCAAAGACCCGGAGCAACTTCAACCCCATCAATACCACCACATCATCAACACCCTTGTCATCACAGTCCCCTCCATCCACTCTAATAACCTCCATCGATGAACAACCAGAGATTAAGCCACCGACACTTCAACGATATGTCCACGTGGTTAAGCTTTTATCCCCTGATCAATCACCATCAGAGTTTATCAAAATCTTAAGTGTACCATTGAGCCCTGATTCATTAAAGATTGGAAGACAGAACGTTCCAAAAGTGACAAACAAAATAACGGACGGATTTTTTGACTCGAGAGTTCTATCTAGAAACCATGCCGAACTCTTCATCAAGAACAGCAGACTTTATATCAGAGATTTGAAATCGTCCAACGGTACCTTTATCAACGATGAAAAACTAGACCCTCACAAGGATTACGAGTTGAAGGTTGGAGACAAGTTGGACTTAGGAACTACATTAGAGAGTCAAATGGCTCATAAAAAGATCACGTGTAGCGTTGCAGAGTTTAGCTATATCAGTCTTCAGGACTACAACGATAAAGTTACCCAGCTACTCAACAAGGGTAGTCTAGAGTCGAAAAAACTCGAACTGTTCAACAGTTCGTTGGATGCATTGATCTTCAGCGATGTCATTGAAGAACAGGAAGATCTCATATTGAAAAGTTTACTGGAAGACTTGTCATTGCTAGACAAAGATGACCAACATTTGGAGGAGACAATAGAGCCAGAACGAGAACCATCACAGCAGCAATCAAAAAGAAGCAATGGGAAGGGGAAGTCAAAGGAAAAGGTTGATCAGATCATAAACAACTTGAGCATCAAACATACGGCCAGTATGGATGATGTAGTGAGAAAACTCATTCTATCTATAAACAACGAATACATCCAACAACAACGACTTCGAGAGATATCAAGATTCTTGAAAAATTATACAAAGTTTACACCTGCAATTCAACAGTCATACATTTTTAAAGATGCAGAACCGCAGATAAAAATGCAGAGTTCTAGTGGAGACAAGTTGAAAAAATGGCAGCAGAAGGTAGAGAAGTCAGACACAAAAGTTAAAGCGCTCGAAAGCGAATTGACCATGGTTAGGGAACACCTTGCAACGGCAAGATCCATTGAGAACAAGGCCAGAATGACCAATGAGGAAAATCGGGCTATTATCAAATCATTATCCCAAGAGTTGGAAAATAGTTCTGAAAAATATACCAAGCTGAGTGAAGAGTTGCAGAGCTCTAAAGCTACCCAGTTGGAGCTGAGTGCCGAATTGGTAGAGTTGAAGCCGCGTCATGATCATATAGCCAAGCAACTCGAGGAGGCAAGAATCAAAGAGGTAGATTTGTTGAAGCAGATTAGAGAATACCAGGAAAGAGAGCTAAAGGAGAAAGAATCAACAACCATAGCGAATGATACGAAGGCCAGCGAGGAAAGCAGTCCCAAGACAGTGCCTGTGGAGGATGCTGTTAATGATGAAAAGGAAAACGAAGGACCTGTCAAACTTGTGCCTTTAAAGAATCAGATGACTGAATCATTAATTGCGGAAGTTACACCGTTGGAAAGACAAGTGGAACCAAAAGAATCGGTTTTATCTGGTTTGAAGATAGTTCCGGCCGATGTTACTGAGATTGAAAATATTAGCCAGGCGGAGTCTGATGTTATTACTGCAGTTGATGATGAACAGGGAGTGCCTGAAGCAGAATTATCCAAACCAATAGATGAAGGGGATTCAAAGACAGAAGAAAATAATATTGCGACAGACAACTCTGAGGTTGATGGAACGCCTCAGACAACTCTTCAACAACACTTTTCAAAGGCTCAACCAGTAAGTTTATCGTTGGCAGTATTTGTCTTGCTTCTTAGTATTGGTTATTTCTTCTATTGCCCTACGATTACAAACTAGGTTCAATAGTGCGGTGTTTGTTAACGGGTCTCTGTAGTGTTTGATCAGAAACTAGTTACCACTCTTGCGAAAGTTTTGAAACCACTTATCAAGGGTTGTCTTTTCTTGTTGGTTACATAGTGCACGCACCGCTACGTTCATTATCGCCATTCCACATTCAACTTAATGTCTAGTAATGTTATTATCACTCTTGAGTGAACCATTTTATTCACCAAATTTTACATATATACAAGTACAAACACATCACACAGTTTAATCTGCAAAACAGATCTCGTCCAGCTGTTTGAACAACTTCACCTCGTCATCATCAGCGCCAAATTCCATCTCATACTTCACGACTTCTTCAACACCAACATTTCTGGTAAACTCTGCGGTAAACATATCAGCAATGCCATCCAGCGACAAATTAGTCGAATCGTGGCCCTTACCAGCAGAACCCAGCTCATGCTCTATCGAAGTCTGCATGAGATCAGCCAGACCACAAAGCACAACACTCGGATCGTTAACATACGACAAGTCAGTAAAACAGTTTAACGAAATACCGTGCGATGTGACAGACCGTCTGACGTTGACACCAAGCGAAGAAACCTTCCGTAGTTCCCTATTGTTGTCGGTGGTGGAGGCAGGCTTGATCCAAACACCGGTATTCTCGGTGATTTGGGCATCCAAACACACCCCATATCGTGGATCTCTCAAAAGGGCAACCATTGACTTTTCCAGTGTTGAGACGTAGCATTTCGAAGTGAGTTTATGGAATGTTGAAAGGTCGACGATAGGGTATAGAACCAACTGGCCTGGTCCATGGTATGTCACCTGGCCTCCCCTTGAAGTTTGGACAAATTCGATATGCTTATGAGACTCTATGAATTCATCTCTTTCTTTGCTCGTGTTTGATTTTTCTCGTTTGCCTCCCGTGTAAACATGTTGGAACTCGAACGATAGGATGGTTGGCTTTAAAGCTGATGGTTTCTTAGGGTGATGCTGTTCTAGGAATCTTGGATTGCGGCTTTGAATTTGAAACTTTTTGTGCTCTAGAGCCTTGGATACTATATGCTCCTGTATTCTGCCTCCTAATGAGTACGGTAGGATCTCTTTGAAGTGAATGTGATTGAAGGATCTCGCCAAGTTTGTCATGGGGTAGAATTTGGTTGTGCATGACGATGAGGAAGAGGACGAAGATGAATCAAATCCCGTTGCGTACCACCTCAAAACCGGTCTCTGCAATACCACCCGGGATCGGAATCTAACTCTGATCATATAAAGTGTTGAACAAGTGATGATCGTTAATAGGGTTGCTGTTTTTCCTTTCGGCGTAGATGAGGAATTTGGTATGAAGCTGTTTCTAATCACATTGAGAGTTCAGCACTGAAAGCAGGAGAGAAAAACAATTTTCCAGGCTGTGCTACAACGCCTGCCGCACGCCTCAACTGTTGTTGCCCTTCAATCTTGCCAAAATGATCTACTTTTCAACCTCGTTGATGATGATAGATGGGAGGAAGAACATTCATAAGTTGAAATGCCGTTGAAAACTGGTACTGATATTTTGCTGTTCACAGCTTCAACTATTAAATGAGAATCCTATGTGTTGCAGAAAAACCATCAATCTCCAAGTCGGTCGCCAACACTCTAGGTGGAGGTAACGTCAGGACGCGAAACACTGACAACAAGTATATCAAAAATTATGATTTTACCTTCAACTTTCGAGATTTTGGTCAAGCTGAAGTTACAATGACTTGTGTCTCGGGGCATATTACAGCTGTTGATTTTCCTTCCGATTACGCGTGGGGTAGATGCCGACACCAGGCGTTGTTTGAAGCCCCAGTCGAGACGAGAATCAATGATAAGGAGGCCAAAAAGATAGCGGACAATATAGCAAAGGAGGCACGAAATAGCGATGCACTTATGATTTGGACCGATTGTGATAGGGAAGGTGAATATATAGGGTACGAGATAGTGGAGCAGGCCAAGAAGTTCAATCCTAGGCTGAACCTGGATACTGCCTACCGAGCGCACTTTTCACACTTGGAGAGATCTCATGTTGTGTACGCAGCAAATAATCCCAAGAGGTTGGACAAGAATGCCATATATGCTGTTATGACTAGAATTGAGTTGGATCTAAGGACAGGATCGAGCTTCACACGATTCCTTACAGATCTATTCAAACCTGTTTTCAGGGCAGAATCAAAGATGATCTCATATGGCGGCTGTCAGTTTCCAACATTGGGGTTTGTCGTTGATAGGTATAAGCGAATCAAGAGCTTTAAAAAAGAACCATTTTGGTCACTATCCTTAGTGTTCAAGAAAGGAAGAATGCAACGACCTGTGGCATGGGAAAGGGGACATTTGTTTGATCGATTGGTGACTCTATGTATATATCAACAGTGTATCTCGATGGATGGCGATGAAGCAACGGTTAAAGAGATAAAAACTAAACCAACAACCAACTGGGCACCCCTACCACTTACTACGGTTGAGCTGCAAAAGTGTTGTGCTACGTTTTTCAACATGAGTGCTAAAGAAGCACTAGCAGCTGCTGAAAAGTTATACAATAAAGGTTTCGTCTCGTATCCAAGAACAGAAACCGACATTTTCCCCAAGACGATGGAACTTATGCCTTTGATTGAAAACCAGAAACAATCTCGAGATTGGGGAGAGTATGCTACGAAGCTTGCTGATCCTAATAGCAATCTGTTTAGACAACCGCGAGCTGGAAGTCATGACGATAAGGCGCATCCTCCAATTCACCCTATCAAATTCACTGGTGGCAGTGACTTGAACGTGAAGGAGAAAAAAGTGTACGAATTTATAGTGAGAAGGTTTTTGGCATGTTGTTCCAAAGACGCCACGGGGTTTCAAACAACCTTGAAACTTCAATGGGGCACAGAGACGTTCTCAACCGGTGGGTTGGTGGTTGAGATGATCAATTACCTAGAGGTTTACGTGTATCACAAATGGGAATCATCCTCTACACAGTTACCAGAAGTCCAGGCCAATGAAAAACTACGACTTCAAAAGGCCGAAATCACAGAGGGTCATACTGCTCCTCCTTCGCAACTCACAGAGACCGAGCTCATTGCGTTGATGGATATCAACGGTATAGGTACGGATGCAACCATTGCTGAGCATATCGAAAAGATAGTAGCTCGAGAGTATGTCTTGAAGGTCCCCAAAGGATCAGGAAGGAACAAGACTAACGTGTTAGTTCCAACGGAGCTTGGATATGGATTGGCAGAAGGTTTCAACCAGATGGGGTTCGACAACATTTCGTTGACGAAGCCTTTCTTGAGAAAGTCTTTGGAAGAGAAGTTGAAGGCTATCTGTGATGGTCAAACCGACAGAAGTTCCGTGTTGGGTGAGATCACCAACACATACAGAGAAGCGTTCTCCTTGGCCAACATTAACCAGAGAAAGCTAACCGACAGCTACAGGAGTACCATTGAGGGCAACAACCAATAGGGTTGAACTTTGGAAAGGGTTTTTTGCCCCACCATAGTCTAACCTCAATATATATGTGTTTGATTCAATAAGATGATAACTCGTTAAAGTAGAGCGTTGTAACACAAACACGGCAGTGCCATGCCGCCAAACTCCGAAGGAGTCTCCAGGGAGGGATGACGGGAAGTGAAAGTAGCCTAGTATATAGTTAGCCTACAGTAGACGTTAGTCGGTTGGCGTCGCAAGGACCTCACTTAACCGAAGGACGACACTCTGGTGATTGCCGGGATTGATAAATAGACGTCTCATGGCACACAAACTATACTGGATGTCTTCACAACTACAGAATATTGAACCCAAGTTTGATGGATTCAATTGAATAAACAGCATTTACTATCATGACCAAGACACCACGTTGCATTTTTATTCGTCACGGGTAAGTTTTCATACATATAGGGCTCCATCAAGGCATCGAGTTGATCTAAGGACAACCAACCCATCTTGAGCAAACCAATGCTTACAAACCGCTCAATGTTTCTGGACTTCAATTACTAACACGCCCAGGGAAAACCCATAATCTAATTTCCGTTCAGCCAGACGGAATGGTCCAAATCAGGCCAGCACACCTCCCGTACAGACATCGACTTGACACCGTTCGGAGTGAAACAGATGATCACAACTGGGAAATCTCTGATTGGCAACGGTCCTACCAACTTGATCCAACCGGGAAATCTGAAAGCCATAATTACTTCGCCTAGAAAGAGGGCAATTAGAACCAGGGATTTGCTGTTGGAGCACTTATCCCCTGAGACAATCTCAAACATTGAATTCAGGATCGATGAGGATATCAGAGAATGGGAATATGGTGACTATGAAGGATTGTTAACTTCTCAAGCCAGAGCATTGAGGAAGTCACATGGTTTGAATGAGGACTGGGATATCTGGAGAGACGGGTGTGAGAACGGTGAGGATTACAAGCAGGTTACGGATAGGGTCGATGCTGTCATTGGTAGGATCAGGGAGATCCATAAGGTTGCCTTTGAGACCAACGTTTGCTGTGATGTCGCTATCATTGCCCATGGTCATATCTTAAGGTGTTTTGCTGCTAGATGGGTCGGTAGGGAGATCAACTGTAATCCTAAGTTCATGTTAGATGCTGGTGGTGTTGGAGTGTTGAGCTATCAGCATCATAACATTGACGAGCCTGCGTTGTTCCTGGCTGGTGCTTTCGTTGTGCCTGTTGAGGAGGAAAGTGCAGACTTGTAAGTCTTTGAAGTAATATAGAGTATCATTTCTTTTTTCTTGAGCTTTTTCTTGCCAAGAGAAGAAGTTATTTATAAATATCCTCATATATACAATATACAACCCTTTTTGCAACTTCGTTATTCTAGTATTTTTTTCAAGAATGCTTCAACTCTTGAAGTAGTTCGCCTTGTTCAAAAGAATAGATTCTCCTTTGACCATTCTGACTGTTATTCCTATATGGCAATCCAGCAGCGTTTGTGGTAAAGTTTCTCTTCTTATTGACAAGCAACTGTGAATTGGCAAACCGTGGATGTTGTCCAAGATACTGTGGATGCTGATGGTCATTAAGGGACTGGTATTGAGGTTCCACAAAACTCTTACCAGTCTTTTGCGAGTACCTCTTGGTCGGCGATGGTGGGATAGCCGATGCCATCGTCACATCTGGCATTTGAGGCAGCACTGTATCCTGACCTGGTTCATAGTTGTATGCGTTCATCTGGTTTTGTATCTCCTCTATTGTGTTGTTTAGCGAGTAGTTGTAAGAGTTGTACGGGTTGTAATCTTCGTCCAACCTGTTTGTGCCATTTCCTGTAGGCGTCAGCGTGCTGTTACTGTTGCTGTTTGTCTTTACCTTGTCGACTCCATTATGAAACTGAGTGATCAAACTGAGGCCACCTCTGTTTGGTTTTGACTTTGGCGACACTCCCAATTGATGACTTGTGTTGAACTGGACGTTATTGTTGTTGTTTGAAACAGGACTGTTGGTTGCTGAGTTTGCGGATGCCTGAACGGAAAAGTTTTTCAAAGCCTTGAAAGGAGAAAACCTTTGATTCTCCGCGTTTGATTGAACCACTGGCTCTTGGGTGTTATGATATCCTTGAAACACCGGCCCTATGGTGTTTGTGCTTGTCTGTCTACCTATCTTGTTGATCAAGGGTGATAGTATTCCTAGGCCCGAATTGGAACTGTTACTAACAGCCGGTGACAAATCGTTTCCATGAGCATTATCGTAATTGTTGATGAAAGAAGAAGAGTCCTTGAGGGATCCAAAGGATATATAAGCAGTTGCTTCGTCACTACTCTGGCGATCATTTATGATCGTTGTCCCGTTTTCGCTCGTTATTGGAGACAAAACATCGTGTCTTTTCTTTGAAGGAGTGGTATTTGTACCGGTCGTATTGCCGCCACCACTACCACCGTTGTTGCCAGCATCAACACCTGCTCCGCTGATATGGAGTGAATCCATTGATTTCTTCAAAAATCCTGAAACTTTCCTGCTTGCAATGTTCAAGTTATCCGATGTTCTCTTTAATATTGGCGATATGAGGTCTCCCTTTGCAGCACTTGTAGGCGAAGTCATCGACATTTGATTTTGCGATATCAAAGGTGAGCTTGGGTCGTAGTATGGACTCTGTGAATCTGCAGGATTAGCGAGAGAGACTATGGATGTGAGCACAGGACAATTGTCATCTGTATAACTATCATCCTTGGAGTATGCAGGTAACTGTGATCTCTTGGGCGTCACTGGTGACTGGCCAGTTTCAATGGATCCATAGTTTCTTGATTCAGTCACCAGTGATGGAGTCCCCAAGTTAGAGTATCCTTGCTGCTGGTCAAACTCGCAGTATTCGTCGGACTTGTAACTTAGCACAAAAACTCCGCTGATGACCAAGATGGTACCAAAGAGGATAAGAATGCCGTTCCATCCCAAAACCTCATGCCATTGTTGGTAGAATATGAGACCGTTTGAAATATTGATAATGTTATACACACAAAAGATCAAGGGGTATAGAATCGAGGTGGAGATGAACTTCAAGCCTTGGTTTAGTAGGTACAATTGAGACAGGCACAGTGAGAAAAATGAAATGACCAGAAAATATGTTGTTCTGTTGTTAAGTTGCTTTATCTCATGGTTAATGAATGTCGATATGAGAATCTCTATTGTCGACTTGGCTAATAACAATGAATGTGCCGATAAAATACCCGAAGTGATACCATATAAGAGTCCTTGAGTTGCTCGTATAGTCTCAGTTGGGTACGCTAGCAGAAGGAAGGATATTGCTGAGAGTAAGTCTAGAGTTCCCGATAGTGCCTTGTAGAATAACACTTGACAACCTTTGTATATGTTGTTCAATCTATGAAACAAGCCACTGTGGTCCATGGAGGAAGAATCTGATTCTTCTAAAGAGATCAATTGATATCCATCTTGGCGCTCTTGTTGGAGGACATACATGATCTCATTCACCTTGAAGTTGTAATGGTTGATCTTTTCGTTTACCGTGCGGTAATTCTTGTTCTTCCTCTTCTTCAGACCAAGGTCGTAGTTTGATATTGCTATCCAGCCTAGAAAACAGGCACATACTATACTGTTGATGCTAACCCACACAAGAAAGCTGTGTTCCCTTAACAATTCAATGAACCTCTTCAAGTTGTACTCAGGTTCAGTGATGGAACCGCCAAAGAAAGCGATTAGAAAAGCTCCAAAGCTAATCAGTATGGTACCTATCAATGAGTATTGTGTAAATGCCTCGTTCAAGATCATTGCATTGAAAATCGTGTTGAAGACCAAACCGATCGATTGCAACGGGCTCAACACTATCAATGGCAAGGTTGTGATCTGTATACTGGAACCAAACACGTTTGCTATCAAGAAAAGAAAAAGCCCAATATGCCAAAGAGATCTCTTGTATGGTGATAGAGAACCTGTTGGATCTGCTGTCACTGGTGTTGTTGCTGACGTTGAGCCAGTTGGTCTGTGATCCCCTTGAATCAAGTGGGCTTTTCTTTGTAGGATCAGCCCTATCGACTGGCATGCCGACGAGATAATACCCACAGTGCAACCAACAAGGATCTTGTTGTTTGTACTGGAAGATTGAGGGTTATTCAAGAACATGGCGGGTATCAGGGTGGAGTATTCGTTGGGTATCCTCTTGAGGAGCTCTAGCATGGTCTTTCGATTGCTATCTGTGTGGGAAATGTTGTTAAATGGCGACTTGCTCTGTTGAGAAAAAGGGTTGAACCAAGCACAGAACACCTCTGACCCAGATGTATATCAAGCTATGTAATGCAGTGAGTTGGTGTATCTGGCTGGTGTATATATGTTTTCAGATCAGTAGGTGATTGGGATACTTCTTTGTTCAGACTTGTGTTAGTTAACCGCTAGTGATGGCCTTGTGTTTTCCTCCTTATTATTAGAGTCGCACTAACTGGCGCTGTATTGATCCACGCCAGTGGTTGGGCCTTGCTCGCTATTGCCGCTGGAGATGGATAGTCCTTTTACTCCCGATATTCTGCTTCCCACAGTTCAATCTGGTGTCTTCGATGGTTCGGTTGGAAATGTTGTAGATAATTCCAGCTCTTCAATTCAAATCTCTAGAAGGCTGAAAATGTGATGTTTGATGTGAAGAATGGGAAAAGCAAAGAGGGAGAATCTGGACAATACATTACAGGGCTGTGCTATTTTATAGTTCCTGCGTCTGGGCTTTTGCTCATGCTGGTGGTATCTATCATTAAGATATCAGCCACATCAACATCAACATTTACAGGGCAAGAAGGCACTATAGCCTATCAATTGAACGATATCTGTGTATACTCAGAGACACACTAAGGACAAAGGGCATGACAGAGCTTGAAAAATACCTAAGTATATCTCTGAGCAAGATCAACTCCTCGCAAAACTCCTCCATACATGATGGATTGAGCAGGATCGACGCCTTGATGGGCAAACTCTGTCTCATCTCAAGAGACAGGAACAACATTGATTCTACAGGTCGACCACAAACGACAACATCAGACAGACCTAATGAGCATAACATGGAAAAAGTGGCTCAACTGTCAACAAGTTTCGAAGGTATAAGTATGGCAGCCTTATCGCCTCCCTCGACGACATTATTATCTTCATCCTCGGCATCCACTTCATTGCATCTATCCCCATCTCTCAGCTCTCAAACGAGAAAATGGAAAGTTCCAACTAAGTCTGACCCTGCATTTGGGGAGTTAATTTCTTTACAGAACTCTTTCACCTACAACATTGCATCAAATCTATCGTACCTACTCCGGAGGATATCTTTGGAATCAGCCAAAGATGGCAGCACTCCAGCATTCCCAACAGAGATGATCGTCCTATGCTTGAGGATACTACAGGGGTGCCTCTTGATACATCCTCCATCGCGAGATATCTTCTCAGGAGAAATACACATGGGCACATTGCTTGGATTCCTAAAGCCGACCCATCCACCAAGCATCATAGTAACGTTGATGCCGACCCTTGTGAGTTGCCTTGTTAGAAATGTGGCCAATCTTCGATGCTTTGAATTCCTGGGTGGTCCAGAGCTAGTTTGCAATTTGCTAAAATTTAGATTACCACAGAGTGGTGGTGGAACACAGACAAGTCCGAATAGTATTAAGAGTCCTAACGGCACACAACAGACGGGTAGTATACAGAGTTGGAAGGAGGTTCAGGTAAAAGCATTGGAATTTTTGTTTTTCTACCTCGTTCCAGAAACACAAAAATCTACAACCAAGAGCACCATCAGCACCAGCGCCAGCAGTGGTGTTGACAGACATACGAGAAGAAGCATGGCGGATAAAGTGGAGATACTAAACAGGTACCTGAACAAAAACGTGACTGATGGTCTAGTCAACGAGCTTCTCGAAAGCAAACCTTTCGGAACGATGAATATTGAATGGTGAATCATGTTCAAACTGTTGAAGCATCATCCTCGCATTTTCCTCCTTCTATCTCGATAGCTTTCTCCAAATCCGCAGGTTGTTGTTCTTTACCAGAAATCATCCTTAGGAACCTTTGATGTGCCCTTCTGCACCTCTTCATCACCGAGGATCTATTAGCAATTAGCATGGATAATATCATGATGAAGATTACCAAACCCAAGAAGGTGAATCCTATGATGTTTCCCGTTCTCTTGTCGATTCCGGGAAGCATGTCTGGTCTCTTGATCGGTTTGGTTGGACCTCTATATCTTGGTTTTGACTTTGTGTAGCCTTCAGAGAGGTGGTTATCGTTTGGTACCATCGTTACCAAGTTACCGATTCGGCCTGTGGCGATTATGTTTGGTGTGTCTGATGAGTAAGTGGGATCAATGGTGGCGGTGGCACCAGTATTGATTGGTTTGTCATTCCCCGTTAGGAAAAGGACAGAGGTGTATTCTTGGGAGGTTGAATTTGTCTTCATTTTGGCCAGCAAGTAGATGGATTTGAAAGTTAGTTTTGTTGTTTTATCGGATGAAGAACGAATTAGGGTTATTGTTTTATAGTTGGGAAGGTATAATGGAATAGAAAGAAACTTTTTTTACATAGTGAGGTTATGATGGAGTATATATATTAAACGTGACCCTTTCAGAACCAACGTTTTGATGAAAAGTTATAGAGCATATAGTCCGTATTTTGCCCCCTCCTTTTCTATTGCCTATACAGGTAATGACAAAAAAGGGGGGATTTGCAGCAAAAATGTCATAATCATTACGTAATAGACTACGTGCTCCATATGCGAGATGTTGCTTCCCCGAATTCGGAGATTACTTCAGAGACTGAGAACGTCGGACTCGACTTCGGGCTATCTCTTTTAAGGCAACTATATCTTTTGAATGATAGATTGTGATGGAATTAGTATGAAAGTACCCAAGATTTTAAAAGATATATTGGATAATCAGTAGCATTCCAATGGACTGTCAAAAATGGAAGTAGCTCGACATCTAATTGGGGTAGTAATCAAGCGATGAAAAACTGTATACTAGTAACTAGCCAACCAACCAACTGACAAGTTTGTCCAGAAGAAGCTTCTTTCCTGGCAGTGCTTTGCTGCAGCCACCTGGGAAAGAAGAGAAGCTGTACCGCGCAGAGGCACGCACCCCTGCCTGCCACCACCGTACTGGCCCCAGTCCTAACACTAACCGATCACCAACCATGAATGCTTCGCAGCGGTCACTCTGAAAGATACAGAGAGAGAGAGAGAGCTAGTACCAGTCACTACTGGTCAGTACTGGTCAATGCTGTTGCAACAACAACCAGGTTTGATCACCTTCCTTTCTCTCTTTCTCTCTTTCCCTTCAGTCCTCCATTCTCGTCATCCAATTCTAGTCAATTGAAACCATTGAATCCACTTGAAAGCGGTTACATGAAAACAAATCAGTTCAATCCTCAAAGACTACTGATCCACTTTCACCTCCTCGACACATCACTCTAGATCATTCATTCGTACACTCACCATACAATGTTTTCCCAAATCATCTCCAAGAGATCACTAACTGCCTCATCATTGAGAAGAACCTTGGCAACAGCCGTCAATGAAAACGCCCTACCAAAGAAGTACGGTGGAAAGTACACCGTCACCTTGATCCCAGGTGATGGTATCGGTAAGGAAATCACAGACTCCGTCAAGACAATCTTTGCTTCCGAAAACGTTCCTATCGAATGGGAAACCGTTGAACTATCAGGTGTTGAAGGTACCTCCTCAGCCTCCCAAATAGATGAGGCTGTCCTATCCTTAAAGAGAAACAAGGTTGGTTTAAAGGGTATCACCTACACTCCAAACTCTCCATTCGCCAAATCCCTAAATGTTGCGTTGAGGAAGCAGTTGGATATTTACGCATCCTTGGTCTTGATCAAGAATATCCCTGGTGTCCCAGCTAAACTACAGAACATTGATTTTGTTCTAGTTAGAGAAAACACTGAGGGTGAATACTCAGGTTTGGAGCATCAATCCGTTCCAGGTGTTGTTGAATCCTTGAAGATCATGACCAAGTACAAGACTGAAAGAATTGCCAGATTCGCCTTTGACTTTGCCGTTAAGAATGACAGATCACTAGTCACTGCAATTCACAAGGCCAACATCATGAAGTTGGGTGATGGTTTGTTCAGAACAACTGTTAAGAACGTTGGTGCTGCAGAATACCCAAACATCGAAGTGAAGGATATGATTGTTGACAATGCTTCCATGCAGGCCGTTGCCAACCCACAACAGTTTGACGTTATGGTGACTCCAAACTTGTACGGTTCCATTCTTTCCAACATTGGTGCTGCTTTGATTGGTGGTCCTGGTTTGGTTCCAGGTGCCAACTTTGGTAGAGAACATGCCGTGTTTGAGCCAGGTTGTAGACACGTTGGCTTGGACATCAAGGATAAGAACATTGCCAACCCTACTGGTATGATACTGTCCGCCACTATGATGTTGAGACATCTAGGTTTGGACTCCCATGCCGATAAGATTGCCGATGCCACTTATGCCGTCTTGGCCGAAGGTAAGTCCGTCACCAGTGATATCGGCGGTAAGGCAACTACCACCGAATTCACCAAGGCCATTTTGGACAAGCTTGCTGCTTAGATTGGGGTGATGATCAACACTCCCCCTTTTGAAAAACAGAAAAACCAAAAACTAAAATTCAAGATGGAGCGAAAGGAGGTGAAGACGAGGAGATTGCCGGGGTAGTGAAAAGTGCAGTTTGATCATTTATTTATTTTACATGCACTCTAGTTTCCCGTCTATCATATTAGAATTTAAGAGAAGAATGAGATGAGAAGGAAGGCGGAGGGATTGTACTGGAAAAGCAGATTTCAAATCATTCCTCAAACGGTATGTAATTTTTTTTTTCTCCGACTTCCCTGTGCTACCTTCCAGTTTGATTTATTATTTATTCTTTCTACCGATCTAGATATTATCATTTATTAAAATTATATATATATATATGTATTCATTCGTTGGCGAGCATGGCTAGAAGAGTATTAATCAATCGAACTCCAACAACAGTTAAGGTTGTGCCACCTTCGAGAACGACTGACGTAATGTGTTACGTCTTATCTACGGATATAAAGTGCAGTAAAATTTGGTGCTGTGGCAAACCTGGGGATCGGTCAGGCAAATCACATCACATTGATGTCTGTCACTTGGACCAATAACAGTAGGAAAACAAGCAAGGTATTAACGGTTTCGGTTTCTCTCTGAAAGAAAACAACCGTTGGCCATATGAGCAACTCAATTGACTTAATTAGCTAACTACTTTCTAACAGCGAAAGTCGTTTGTACTCAGTTAATTGCAACTCACTCCAACATCATAGCTATTCTTGAGCTGCTGATAGGCCACCGATCTTTATCGGTTTATCATAGGAGAACTTTCAAATCACTTTTACGCAATGGACTTTCAGGCCAAGGATATGTCTTTGGAATTTCTAGAGTCGGTGGATTTTCATCTTCAGCTGAAAAGAGCCCAGTTTAAGACCCCAATTGAAGTCATACGGAAGAACTTCAAAAACTTGCAAAAACTTGCAGAGAAGCAGAACTCCATAGTTGCCAAGCAGCTCAGCCTTGTAGGTTCCAAAAAGACCAAGGTTGAAAAGCTCGAGTTGATGAAAAAGTTGGTCCATCAGCAAGAGATGTTTACCAAGAGACTAGCATTTAGGGTGAAACAGCACAATGAATTTATCGGTAGACTTCAGTGCAGATTGGAACGATTAGATAAGTTGAAGAAGCTAAACGAGAGAGCAGGGCTTGGTAGTGGCAGAC
Organism: Ogataea pignaliae; assembly: GCA_030570775.1. NCBI lineage: Eukaryota > Fungi > Ascomycota > Pichiomycetes > Pichiales > Pichiaceae > Ogataea > Ogataea pignaliae. The sequence continues at coordinate 45,076 of JAJLWO010000068.1, read as the reverse complement.
GTAATGGAAGTGAGCCGGACAATCAGCTTCTGGATGACATGACAAAGTTCTACAAGGATGAGATAAACCTATTGATAATTGACTATCTACTAAAGACATCAACTGATAACACTTCCTCTGCAACGTTGAACCAAAACACCGGGGTCATGCTAGCCAAGAATTTACGCATGGATAAACTGATCGATTTCGATGTGATTCTTCAAGGATTGAACATTTACAAGGAGATCAAGGTGCATAAGAACTTGAAGATACTCGCTGACTGGTGTACGGAGAACAAGAAGGCGTTGAAAGTGATCAAGGATGAGTCCAACTACGGCGTCAACCTAGAGTTTGAAACGTACTACCAAAACTTCATAGAGCTGGTGAAACAGGGAAAACTGTTTGACGCATTGGAAATCACAAATACCCATTTGATCAACTACCTCACCTCGAATGATGACGAGAATTTTGAAAAGATTTCATCTGGAGCAGCATTGCTCTGTTGGAACTTGCAAGAGATTACATCAATGCAGTGTGATATACCGCCACCATCCACCTCCGAAATTTCATCAAGGAGTGCACTGTCATACTACGACAAGAACGTTCAGATCAGAAACAGCATTGAAAAGAACGTCAAGCCATACAACAATCTGCTAGCAGATGTCAAATGGACAAACCTGGCCGATTTTTTCCTGTTCAACTTCAACGCCCTATATGGAATCGACCAAACGTTGGAAATATCACTGCTTCTAAGTCTCGGGGCAAGTGCCCTCAGGACCAGGTCGTGTGTTCATCAACAACAACAGCAGGCTGAGTTGTGGACGGGGCAAGATGACGAGTATGACTACTTCAAAGATGATGCTATTGGTGGTGGCGGAGGATCAGGAAAGACAACGTTGAACAACGAGTGTCCGATCTGTTCGATTGATTTATATGAGATCACTAAGGAACTTCCGTTGTCGCATCAGGTCAAGTCGAATATTTATGAGAATCCTGTGCTGTTGCCCAACGGGAACATCTATCAGCTTGATAAGTTGGTCAAGTTGAACAGAAGCATCAACGAGTTGAACGCCAGTGGTGGGACAGGGACGGATACTGGTGTTTCAGGGTTGAACGATGATTTGGTGGTTGAGGAGATGGGTTTGGGTTTGGATCGCGAGGAGACGAACTGGGATGGAATGACTATGTTGAAGATTAAGGATCCGTTGACTGGGAATCTGTACGTGAAGGAAGAGTTGTGCAAGGTGTATCCAACTTGACTAGCTTTGTTTTGTGTACCTATGGTAAAATCTGTGTGTTTGGTTTCTGGCGTTTTTTCATATATTCGTTTTCAATTGGATTTTGATTTGGTTTTGAGATGGGAGATTCTTAAAAGATACTGCACCAATGTATGTGGCCAGGTGGCTATGCGGCTCAAACCATGTCTAAATTTTTCAACGGCTGGATTTTTTTTATTTTGCCAGCAGCGGTAAATCTCCAACCATTCAAGCTAACTTAAGTCAAGGCAATCGATTAGTCCATTGGCATACATACAATCGATCTCTTAACACCGAATTGACATAAGTTCAAGTACGGCAAATCCAGTATCCACAATGGCAAGAAAAGGAACCCCAAAAAGAGGAGGAAAGATGACCGGTTTAGCCTCGGTGCTAGCAAGGCATCAAGCTCTTGAAAGACAGGCCAAGCTAACGAAAGAAAAAGAGCAGAAACAGCAGGAAATGAAGAAAGAACAGATTCAAAATAAGAACAAGCCAAAGAGAAAATACGACGTTGTCAAAGAAGAGACAGGTGGTGAGGGAGAAGAAGCACCATTGGAAAAGAAGCCAAAGACCCAGACGCCCAGTTTCATTCCATTCACAGCTGATGAAAAGATCATGCTTATTGGAGAAGGTGATTTTTCATACAGCTTGAGTATCATCAATGCTGGATTCATCAAGGCTGAGAATTTAATTGCAACTTCATTTGACAGGTTAGAGGAATTGATTGTGAAGTATAGGGGAGTGGAGGAAACATTGAAGGTGTTGAATGCAAAGGGAGTCAAGGTGTACCATGGTGTTGACTGTACAAACCTGATCAAGTCTTTAAAGTTGGTTTCTAACTTCAAGAAGAACAAGTTCAAAAACAAGGAAATTTTGGGAACAGACAAGGTCGATCTCATACTGTTCAACTTCCCACATACGGGCAAAGGTACAAAGGATGTCGATAGGAACATCATGGAACATCAACTTTTGATGGCTAAGTATTTTGAAAATTGTCAGTTGTTTTTCAAACTGCTGAAATCGAATAGGAACTACAATTCCAATCGACAATCCGTTGCTGTATCGTCCAACCTTTCCGAATCTGGGTATTTCAAAGATAGGCCGGTTTCAAGAGGTGCCGATAACAGTGTTGTTGGGTCTCCATTGGCAGAAGATCGGATAGCGGTGACGCTGTTCAACGGCGAACCGTACGATTCATGGCAGATTAAGAAGCTAGCGAGGGATTCGATAGGGTTTAAGGTGGAAAGATCGGGTGCGTTCAATTGGGAGTTATATAAGGGTTATAACCATAGGAGGACAAACAGTATGAAGGATACAACCAAGGCTGCATGCGAGAGGTTTGCAAGGACTTATGTGTTTGAGAGATTTGCTAAACCTGTTTCTAAGAAGAAGAAGGAAGATGATGATAGCGATTGAACAGATGGGTATCATTAACGTATATTATTAACATATTTATTTATTTATTTGGTATTTATATACAAGTGTACTAGAATTGGGGGCGGGGAAGGGTTTCACATAGTAAATCATTTCTTCTCGTCGAATTTTCCGTCAATCAGATCGGTTAACATGTTTTGAATATCAACGGTTTCTTGATCCAATGGCATCTTGGATAGTTCCTTCTCTGCCTCTGCTCCTCCCAAATACCTCTTCATTCTTGTACCAAATTCACTAACGCTGGAGATGTCAAAGTACCAGAAGGCACCAGTTGTGACCATCGATAGGGAAGTAACGGCCAAGATTGAGGCATGTGAGACGGCACTTAGGGCGTCCCTATAAAAGGAGAACTTTGGGGGAACGTGGTTGTGCTGGTAGAAGTTTGGGGTGTATCTTCTTCTTATGATTCCTCTGTATGCAACTTTGGAGGCTATATATGTGGCAACGGTGAATCCATAAAAGAGGGCCGCCTGGTAGAACCTACGTTCGTTGTACTTCACCACTGCCTCTGATCTCTTTGAGGAGTCAACCTTTCCGAAGAATCTTCCAATGTCCAAGCCTTGAGGTAAAGATGACATTGTATCGAGATGTAATTATGGGATGTGTTGTTGACTGTTTGAACTGAATGAAAGGTGAAAAAGAAAAGCCCAGAGCAGCTTGTTTTGTATAGGATATGATATGATATGGTATGGCTTTATACATACATACAACAGAACATCCCATTGAACTCTTTCCAACATTGCACCAGCCACGAAATTACCAACTAACTTTTTCACCTTCTCACAAGCCACGAATCCATTCATCCATCCATCCATCCATCCATCCATCACTTCTACTGCGCCACAGAACATAGTCCCCATTTGGAAATTTTTCAATTTCCGTTTACATATTGGAGCTATAGAACCTAAGGTTGATGCTCTGTTGTGTTTGTGTTTCCGAAGGAATTTATCATCCAGGTTTAGCAGTACATTTCCTGTTTTGTTTGCTAGATCTGTCACTCTTTGATAGAGTGATCTGACTGTGCGTGGATGTATAGGTTATGTTTGCCTGCTTCAAGCGATCACATGTTATTTTGGCATATCATCTGAGACATTCTTATTGGGGGTGCTCCCCGTTTGATCAGACTCCATAGGCTCTGTGTAGTTTTGCATTCAAAAAAAGAGGTGTCTTTTTTTTGTGTCCATCTGCTTCCTGCTGTCTACATAATGAGCAGCTTACCTAGTAGAAGTGATTGTAGATCAGTCCTGCGTTCAAAAGGTAGAGAGAGATATTCAGTATGGTGGGGATATCTGTACCTGATTTTACCCAACTTTATTCAGAAAGCCCGCCATTCCCGTTCTGTTTTTACCACCTTTGAGTTCCAGTACTTGCCCGGTTCTACAGAGTTCTTGGTTTTGAAGATATAAGCATATGTCCTTTTGGGAGTGGCTTTGGTGAACTGTTACTCCCTCACCTTCATCTGTAACATATATACTATATAGAGAAGTAATGGAAAAAATGTATCCTATGAAAATACGAAGACAAAAAGTTGATCAAGAGTGTAGATTTCGCAATTTTCATATCTTTATTTTCAAATTCTGAAGCTACCCATTATAATCTTTACAGCTCTGTATAACTTTAAAAATATTTGAGGAAGAAGTTACTATATTTCTTAAAAATTGGGGAATGGAGCACACTTGAGAGTACTACAGGACTTTACATAAAAAGGGTATCATTTTTTGCTATTGTCTCATATTTTTCAAACCATTCATTGCAAGGGAAAGTCTAAAAACATGCCAATTATGGCAAAAAGGGGGTGGAAGGTATAGTGATACGCTTCCTCTGGTCTGCCCCTTCAACTTTCAATAGTAGTTTAGTTAGTGGCTGGTGCATCGCTTTGCATTTTTTTTCTCTTTTTTCGCTCCTTGGCAACTTCCTCCCTCTATGCAGCAACGAGAACTACCACAGAGACAGAGATGATAACACTTGTTTGGATTGATCTTCTGTACTGTTCTACCTTACCATTGACTACTTCTCTTCGTTTACTCACAACACAGGTACAAGTCATAACTACTCGAAATCATCATCGGTAGACCTGCTGTCATCTTTCTTCAGGCAAAGATACACACATAAACACGCCATTCCATTCGCCTAATTGGCATATCTCATTATCTTCTTTCCTATTTGTTTCTCGACTAACACCAAACGGGCTGATCGATCGAATATATTCTATCCTCCCATCCATAGCATCAAAAACACATACACATCACTCTATCCGTTTATTCCATCACCTAAACGTTCCTGTTTTCTTATTTATGTACACACACTCACAGCTATCATCAAAGCGTGTGAACAGAGCGGAAAAGATGACCTCTGACAACCCTTTCTCCAACAGTGCAGACGACTCATCCGACTCCTCTGCTTCCGCAACAACGCCATCCTCAACAGCAAACCCCGACTTAGATCTATTACAAAGTCTCAACAGGAAAGAAGATACTCCATCTGCAAGGTATTGCTGTAAATCTCTCGAAGAGACAATTGAAGAATTATCAACGGACATCTCAAGAGGTTTGTCCAACCTTCACGATGTTACATACAGAAGGTCCGTTCATGGTTTGAACGAGCTTGAAGGTGAAGAAGAAGACCCTCTATACATGAAATTCATTGCAACTTTCTACGGTGATCCAATGATCATGCTCTTGATCGGTTCCGCAGCAATCAGTTTCTACATGGGAAACATTGACGATGCAGTCAGCATCACTGCAGCCATTCTAATTGTGGTGACGGTTGGCTTCATCCAAGAGTATAGATCCGAAAAATCATTGGAAGCCTTGAACAAGCTTGTTCCAGAACAGGCACATCTAACAAGAAACGGCTCAACAGAAACAGTCCTTGCATCAACCCTTGTCCCTGGTGACTTGATCCACTTCTCTGTCGGTGACAGAATTCCAGCAGATGTGAGGTTGACAGAGGCTGTTCATTTAACAATTGACCAGAGTAACTTGACAGGTGAGACAAAACCATGCTCAAAGACAATCGACACAGTCACGAACAACAATTCATCAACAAGCGAGAGAACGAACATTGCGTTCATGGGTACACTAGTTAGAGACGGCCATGGATCCGGTATAGTCATTGCCACTGGGTCACAGACGGCATTTGGTAGTGTCTTTGCCATGATGTCCTCCATTGAAAAACCAAAGACTCCATTACAAGCAGCAATGGACAAGCTAGGCCAACAACTGTCCGTGTTTTCCTTCTGTGTCATTGGTGTGATTGGATTCATCGGTGTCATTCAGGGAAGATCTTGGTTGGACATGTTCCAGATCTCGGTCTCGTTGGCTGTTGCTGCCATTCCCGAAGGTTTACCTATCATTGTTGCCGTTACTCTTGCCCTTGGTGTTTTGAGGATGGCTAAACAGAAGGCCATCGTTAAGAGACTACCCAGCGTTGAAACGTTGGGTTCTGTTAATGTCATTTGCTCTGATAAGACGGGGACGTTGACTCAGAACCACATGACGGTGAACAAGATCTGGACCGTTGATATGAAGACTACACACGTTGACATTGACAAGCATGGAAACTATTCCCACCTACTCACAAAGGATATTAGGAGCTTGCTCGAGTCTGGAAACTTGTGTAACAATGCCAAGTATTCCACCGAAAAGGAGAAGTATCTAGGAAACCCAACCGATATTGCAATCATTGAATCACTAAAATGCTTTGGATTGGATGATTTAAGAAACACAAGGATAAGATCCAACGAGCTACCGTTCAACTCCTCAAGAAAATACATGGCCATCTGTGCAAACTTAGGCGATAAGACCAAGTCTGAAACTTTTGCCAAGGGTGCTGTTGAAAGAATGGTTGAGATGGCAAAGATGTACATTACAAAAGACGGTGAGATCAAACCAATCACAGAAGAAATCACGAAATTGATCTACCAAATGGCTGATGCTTTGGCTGATGATGGTCTAAGAGTGTTAGCCTTTGGTAAGAATTCGAAACCATTCACAGAGGAACCTTCAGATCTGGTCTTTTGTGGTCTAATGGGTATGAACGACCCTCCAAGACCACAAGTTGGCCAATCGATTGCTTCCTTAATGAGAGGTGGTGTTCACATCATTATGATCACCGGTGACAGTGAAAGCACAGCAGTCAACATTGCAAGAAAGATAGGAATGCCATTATCTGACCAATCGAAGTGTGTCATGACAGGTGAGAAAATCGACTCTATGTCTGAAGAAGCCCTATCTGAAGCCATCCAGTATGTCTCTGTCTTTGCAAGAACAACACCCGAGCACAAGGTTGCCATCGTTAGAGCCTTACAGCTTAGAGGTGACATTGTCGCCATGACTGGTGATGGTGTTAATGACGCTCCAGCTTTGAAGCTGGCCGATATTGGTATTGCCATGGGCAAGAACGGTACTGACGTTGCCAAGGAGGCTGCGGATATGGTTCTTACGGATGACGATTTTAGCACGATATTGCATGCCATTAGAGAAGGTAAGGGTATCTTCTATAACATCCAAAATTTCCTAACGTTTCAGCTTTCCACCTCCGTTGCCGCATTGTCTTTGATTGCTCTTTCCACCTTATTCAACTTGCCTAACCCACTGAATGCCATGCAGATCCTATGGATCAACATATTGATGGATGGTCCACCGGCACAGTCATTGGGTGTTGAGCCTGTTGATCAGGAGGTGATGAGCAAGCCTCCTAGGTCGCGTAGCGACAAGATCCTTACTCAACAGGTTCTCAAGAGAGTTGGACAGGCAGCACTTATCGTCATCATTGGTACCATGTTTGTCTACGTTAGGGAGATGGGTGACTCTGTTACGAGTAGGGATACAACTATGACGTTCACCTGTTTTGTCTTGTTTGATATGTTCAATGCTCTTTCTTGCAGATCTTACTCCAAGTCTGTCTTTGAACTGGGACTGAAAAACTCGATGTTTAACTATGCCGTTGGAGGGTCGTTGATAGGTCAACTTTGTGCCATTTATGTGCCTTTCTTCCAGTCCATCTTTCAGACTGAGGCTTTGTCATTTGGTGATCTGATCTATTTGGTTTGTATTACCAGTACGGTTTGGATCGCCGATGAGGTAAGGAAGTATTTTCTCAAAAGGAGTGCTAGCTACACCTACGGTTATAGCGTTTCTGTTTAGGCATGCTAAGCAGTATCTAGTGAGAGGGAAAAAAGATTAGCAGAGGATGCGTTGAATAAAACTGCTGCTGGTTATTGTTGTTGTTGTTGTCATAAGTATTGATTTTGTTTGTCTTTCTCTCACTTTTTTTTTTTTTTTCTTCCCCTCTATTTATGATCTTTTCCCTTTCCCTTCCTCTTCCACACTTCCACGCTTCCATCTCCTGCATCGTTGTATCTAACGACACGTTTCTTTCTAACCACCGCTTCTTGATGCCTTTCAAAGCTTTTTCCTCCTCACACTTTTTCTACATGTTTTTTTCTCTCTCCTAATCTTAAGTTTTATAGAGTTTTTGCTCTTTTGCCTGCTTTTCACAGATTATGCGCTATGAGAATCTAATAAGCTGTCTTATATACTACACCAGATATATTCAGAGTATCTTATCAAGGATAATTCTGTCGAGATCTAGCCCTGCATCAATCTCTCCGTCAATGCTTCCAAATCATCAATAGTTTCAGGTTGTTCCAGTTCGATAACATCACCATAATTTTCACCATCTGATGAATCATGCCTGGTCTCTTTCTCAAACCACTTCTTGGTCTTTTTCTTTGGTCTCTCTTCCTCTTCCTCGTCGTCTTCATCACCGGCTGCCAGATCCCTGTCCAAATCGACATCCTCCTCATCGTCAGAATCTCTACCCAGAGTGACGACATAAGGAGCACCTTCGTCATCACTATCTGCCTGTTCGTCTTCTTCCCTCATCAACTTCTCCAACCCTCTCCTTTTTCTCTTCTTCTCCTGTTTCTTCTCCTTGGCAACACTCTTATCGGTCTTATCTGCTTCTCCCATCACGGCTTGCTCTTTGTTCAAGTACTCCTTCTTGAGCGATTCAGCTGGTCCTTCCTTTAGGAAAGTCTCTTCATTACCTAGTTCGTATGCTGGATGGGCAACTCCCAAATCATCAAACACAAGTTTGTTACCCAGAGATGCAGACTTTGCAGTGAGTTTTTTCGAGAGGGCTTTCTTGGTGGCTCTCTTTGAGGTATTGATTAGATCAAGGTGAGGAATGTCTCCATCTTTCAAGTCATGGTCGTGCCTCTTCACTTGCATGAAGTCATCTTCTTCGTCTTCATTGTCGTTGCGTTTGCCGTCATCACCGATTGATTTCTTAGATGTTGTTTCCTCAGAGGTCATTTTTAGATAGTGATCGGAAAGAACAGACTGATTTTTTCTTTCAAACATCTTATCGTATTTGGTTCTCACTTTCTTATCCTCAATCTCTTCGCCATTTTCATCGGTCTTTGCCAAAGAGAGTAATTCCCTCGAAGCATTCTTCTTTTCCTTCAATCTTAACAGATCTTCGTCCGTTAATGATTTCTGCTGGCCTGACTTTGCCCTCTCTAACATCTTGATCTTTGGCGCTCCTGGTAACCCGAGAGATTTTGCAAATTCTTCCAATGGCATCTTGGTAATATCAAACACCTCCTTATCCTTTTGGATGAAAACTGATTTAAAGTATGAAACAAAAGCTTTTTGTCCCAAATATTTCAATTCGGGACTTTTGAAACAGAGAGATTGCAATTGGTCTTGAATCTTCTTCTTCTTTGCACCTTTGATGGTTAACTTTTTCACTATGATCTTCTTACTCTCGAGCCTCTTCAAAAATGGTTCTTCTTCAGTTGGAGTTAGCATCAACATCGATTTACCGACTCTTCCAAATCTAGCACATCTTCCCACTCTATGAATATAAGTGGAAACATCCTCAGGACAGTCCAGTTGGACAACCCAGTCAATGGCGGGGAAATCCAAACCTCTAGCCACCACGTCGGTAGCAAATAGACAGCAGTGTTGGGCGTGACTAAACTTGACTGTCGTTTCAATTCTTGCTTTTTGCTTCTGTCTGCCGTGTAGTTTCATTAGTGATATACCTGGTTGTAGTTTTCTAAAAGATTCATAAATGAAGTGTACCTGTTTTGAAGAGGAGGCAAACACCAATATTTTGCTATCGAGGTGGGACTTCATGAAACTCCATAGAATGTCTAATTTTTCAGGTAGTCTTGTGACTATGTACGATTGTTCTAGGGATTCAGGCGTTGTTGCATCCTGATCGCTGGATGTGTTGATATATTTTGGATTCAAGAGTGACAGTCTTGCCAAGTCTTGAACAGACTTTGTCTGTGTAGCAGAGAACAATAGTGTCTGTCTATCAGGTGGTAGGTTTGTCACGATGCTGTCCAAAGTTTTCTTGAAACCCATATCCAAGATCCTATCTGCCTCGTCCAAGACTAAACATTGCAAATTGCTCGTATTCAATGTAGCCGATTGATCCATATGCTGTAGTAATCTACCTGGAGTACCTATGAGGATGTTGACTTTTCCAATTCTATCCTTTTCAAACTCGTAATCCTTTCCTCCAATGACCAAACCTGCAGAGAAAGTGGTGTATCTTCCTATCTTGAGTAACACCTCGTAAATTTGCATTGCCAATTCTCTCGTTGGTGAAATAATCAGTGCTCCAAGACCATCCAATTCATTCCAACCTTCATGAACTAGCCTCTCAATGATTGGAATCAAGAAGGAAAGAGTCTTACCGGATCCTGTCTTTGCAGCCCCTAGGATGTCGTTGCCTTTTAGAGCAACAGGTATGGCTTCTCTTTGAATGTCTGTCATTTTGATAAAGCTTGATTCTCTGATACCACGTAGGGTGTTCTTACTGATTGGTAACTCATCGAACTTTGTAAATTTTTTGGATTCTTTTGGGTCGAGCTCTTGAACTCTCTGCTTCAGTTCGTTCACTTCCTTTTCCAGATGCTCTGCCTGCTTCCTCTGCTCCTCTCTTGTAGTTTTCTTCACCTTTCTAGCCATTATTCGTCAGTGGTATGTATGTATATTTATTTGGGACTTCTGATAGCAACTGAATGGGATCAATGAACAAGTTCCTCTGTTCAAGTTGTTCCTATATCATTCTTCCATACAACCAAACTACTTTTCATAATCTTTTTTAATGAAATATTTTTTTTTGTTTTGGAAAATAATTTTTTTAATCTCTGCCATTCCTTTGTAATGTGCCATTACACATGAACCAAACATCGAAAATTTCCACTTCTTTTGAATGCTTTCTCATAGAGTTTCAACAACACCAGCTGAAAAGTGTCGATATCGATGGATGCCATTGGATCAAACAATCTCCCCCCATCTCTTAGGGGACCACTTTCAGAACAGCAGATAGCCGCCAACAATATCAATCAACGATGAATACCTCCAAGAGCGCACACGGATTGATAAAGAAAACCTCTGATTTCCTTCAGAATAAGGTGATTGAACAGCAGCCATCTTGGTACAAAGTTTTGGCATATCACCCTCCATCACAAGCCTTCCAAAAGCAGGTCAGACTGGACAATCTAACAGCGATCAAAGAATCTGAGCAAAGTAAGCTACCCGAACAGACCAGGCCAGATGAAGTGACAGGGTACTTCAAGACCAGATTGAGGCCAGCGCAGTTCAACGTTGACCTTTTGAAACCGCAAAAGTTGGAATTTATAGAGGATGAGATCAGAGATCTATTTTACAAGCAACATCCTTGGGAACTTGCCGATCCTAAATCACTCATTGAAAACGAGCATACAATAGATAACGATAGACTCGACTGGTCCACGATGCAACAGGTGACGAAAAAGCTCGATGGTGAGTCTGTTGTTCAAAGGACGTTACATTTGATGAAGAATAGCACAGATGCGAAGAAGGAAGTTTCGTTGATAAGTGCATACGAACAGGCCAAATTTGAGTACTACCGTTTAAAAATCAAAGAGGAGACTGAAATGAACGTTGTTAGGGAAGAGCAGGAGATGTATGGTGCTGTCTATGGCAAGTCATTGTTGGAGCAATCCTTCGATAGAGAGAGCAAGGTGTTGAGAAGATGGAAGAAGGATGCCTTGCAAAGAACAAAGTTGATAGATGCAAAGGTTAGTTCGAACGATTCTAGAGGTGCTGCTGGTGGCGAAGTTGGTACTGGTGAGGCCAAGGATGATGCTGATCTCGCTATCGATTCTAGCGGGGTTGAGACTCGTTTCAACGAGGATGATCTCTTTGATGAGATGCAGCGTTTAGATGAGAAGTTCAAACCATAAGACGGTATATCCGTTGCTCAATTGTTTTCCCTACCTACACTTCTACCTGTTTATAATAATAAAGTGGTGCCTTTGTAATCGAGGTCCATCTATTCTCAACAAGGAAAACAGTAAAAGTGCACTACTGCGTATGGATATTTCATTAGAATGGTAACATCGTAACATCGTAACATCAAGAAGTGGAAACATGAAAAAAAAAACACATAAAATAGACAAACCCAGTCACAAGATCAACCCCTCTTGCTCTTCTTCAAAATCATCTTGAACAGATGAACATTCTGCACCCTGAACCCTTCATAGCCATCATACCCAACAATCTCAACAACGTCATACATCTTCCTAACCCTTTTGAAAAAACGCATATCGGCTCTTTTCCTATACCTACTAGCAAAAAGCACAACGGTTTCCCTACCGGAATCAACAGAATGGGTATTTGACAGATCAACAAGGGTACCAACCAACACATCAAAGAATTTTTCATTGTAGACACAATCGGCGGCAAGTACAAGGTCCACTCCATCTTTCCCAATATCATAAGGAACTGGAGTTCCCCAGAGGTACTCTATTGCAACGACTGATCCATCAAGGTTGTTCAATGTTACATTGTTCTGCATGGTGGGAACGAGAGTATCGATATCGGTAATGTAAACTTTCATTGCCTCCTCTTCCCCGTTCGTAACTCTTGCAGCAGCAGCAGCATTGGAAGAAGACAACTGCGTACCGTGAACCATCAAGGACAATGCAATTCCCGTTATTCCTGTTCCTGCTCCTATCTCAACCACCGTCTTGACATTGGGGATCCCATGGTTGGTCTGCAAGTCAAGACAGATCAAAGGCCAGTTTTGAAGTAGGTATAACGTTAATGCTTCAGCAGCTATCCAAAGAATACCACCACATCCCACTTCTCCTCCATCTTCATGGATCTTGATCGTTGGTGATGGTTGGGCCTTGTAGGTTGATTGGATGAGGGTGTTGATGGCTGATAGGGAGAACGTCTGTTTGCCCTGCAGTGAGACATGGATGTCTCTTATTGGAACTAAATCCGCTGCGATACTTTGCAAAAACGTGTTGATTGATGCATCCTCGTTGTTTGAGGTTGGTGGTATTGGGACGGAGATTAGGGGTGACGAAAACGGGGGTAGTTGATCGTCTGCATCGACGATGGCGAGTTCGGCAGATGCCGAGATTGGGGTAGACATTAATAACGGGGGATGTCTGGATAGGTTTATCTATGGAATTCAAGGTGATGATCAAAACTTTGGACACTTGGCTGTTGGTATAATAAGTTAGTATAGAAATAGTTGATTTTGAGTGTTTTTTTTTAAAAAAAAGTTATCAGGTGAAAAATTAAATAAAAGTAAAATGGGGGGATGTATGCCCACAAATAGACGGGTGTTTTTTAAGAGAGGAAAATTTCAACGCTCTAAATTTCAACGGCTAAAACCTTTACGAGGAATTGGAAGAGAGAGGATAAGTAGTTAGTTTTCAATACATTGTCTAGATTAAATAAATGATACAAGGTTCAATTATACTCGGTTATAGTGACCTACTAAGATAAGCCGTAGACTGATTTTAAACATATATATATATACAGAAGAATATGCAAAAAGACTTAGAACAAGACCCACACTTTCAATACCAAGTCTTAAACTCCTTCTCCTTTCTTTCCAGCCTCTTTTTATATTTTCTACCTTTAGCGGCAATGATAACCTCATCAGCATTGGCAACGGCATCGGCAATCTTTTGTTTTCTTTCAGCAAAGGTTCTTTGCCATTTGTGACCTTTAGGTCTCAAGACACCCTTTAATGTTGGTTTAGTGATGTACTTCTCCTGGAAGAACTTCTTGTTGTTTTGTAGAGTTGGCATGAGATCAGAGATGCCAAACTTGTAGGCCAACTTGTAAAGATCCGACTGCCTCCTTGACGAATAGACCGGGTCATGAACTTTCCCCGTTATTGGGTGTCTATTTGCTATGAATGGGTTTGCATCTGGTGCTGTTGTGAGTGTTGATGAGGAGGCGTATATCTTGAACGGTGCTGGTGGATACCTAGTGAAAAAGCTTTGCAACTTTGTAGGGAGTTTCTTGAAGGCCTGTTCGGCAGTCAAATTGAACAGTTTCGTCGCAGACATATCCGTGGTGTGTAAGAAGATGTTAATGGTAGAGAGAGGGAGAGGGATGGAGAGGGAGAAAGTGATGTTATATTGCCAGTGGTGATGTCAAATAGCAAATGCACTCACTGACTACTCACTAATCAGATCAACCTTCTTGTGTTGGTCACTTCTCCAATGTTTCTCTTTCTCTCTTTCTCTCTCTTTCTCTCTTTGGAAGTTGTCAATTTTTCATTTCAGCTTTCAATTTGTTGGTGCAGAGGTGTGTGATGCTTTGTTTCTTCCAATATCTAAATATGGCTGTGCAAATACCCACCCTGTCCCAAAACGGCAATTTGTCTGCCACACAAAAATTCTTTTTTCCAGCGCAAAGCGCGCTGCTTTTTGCTGTTGCTGCAAGTTGTGACTAACTTTTCACTACTGCTTTTCTCTTTTCTCTTTTTTCTTTCTTTAACTCTACTCTACTTTTCAATTCTTTCTTTTAACACTTCTTCAAGCTTCATTCAATCCTACAATACCAACAGTATGATTAAAGCAGCATCTTTGAAACCCCTTGCAAGGGTCTCAACCCGTTTCTTCCAAAAGAGACTCATCACTTCAACTCCATCACTGCTGAACTCTCCAATAACAACAACAACAACATCATCATCATCATCCACCCCCCCATCATCATCAACCCTCATCAATGAAACCAACAAATATCAAGTGACAACCTACTCCAGACCAGGCATCGTCATGGATAAAGGTAAAGGCTGCTATCTTTGGGATTTGGAAGGTAACAGATACATCGACTTTTCAGCAGGTATTGCCGTGACAGCATTAGGACACTCCAACCCGGAAATTGCAGAGATCATGTACGATCAGGCAAAAAAACTAGTCCACTGTTCAAACCTACTCTATAATGTCTATGCTGGTCAACTGAGTGAAAAACTAGTTGAAAAGACAATCGAATCAGGAGGAATGTCCGATGCATCCCGTGTCTTCTTGGCAAACTCCGGTACCGAAGCTAACGAGGCTGCTTTGAAGTTTGCCAGAAAATACGGAAAATCAATCAGTGAAGATAAGACCGAACTGATCACCTTCGAAACTTCATTCCATGGTAGATCAATGGGTGCCCTATCAGTCACACCTAATCCAAAGTACCAACAACCATTTGCACCTTTGATTCCAGGAGTCAAAGTTGCCAAACCAAATGACATCAAATCAGTCGCAAAACTAATCTCAGATAAAACGTGTGCAGTGATCATCGAGCCTATCCAAGGTGAAGGTGGAATCAGACCAATGGCTCAAGATTTCCTAATCGCACTAAAACAACTCTGCAAGGATAACGGTGCACTCTTGATCTACGATGAGATTCAGTGTGGTTTGGGCAGGTCGGGCAAACTATGGGCCCATTCGAAACTTCCAAAGGAGGCACACCCGGATATCCTCACCTTGGCTAAAGCCCTTGGAAATGGATTCCCAATAGGTGCCACAATGATCACTGAAAACGTTGAGGATAAACTCAAAGTTGGTGATCATGGTACCACGTATGGAGGAAATCCGTTGGGTTCTAGAATCGGCCTTTATGTTCTCGATCAAGTTTCCAATCCAAAGTTTTTGGAACAGGTTGAGAGAAAATCAGAGATGTTTAAGGTTAAATTCAACGAATTTAAAGAAAAGTTCCCAGAACAGATCAAGGAGGTTAGAGGTGAAGGTTTGCTGCTTGGTATTGAATTCAACGAGGATCCTACACCTATTGTTGCCGCTGCTAGAGATTTGGGTTTGTTGGTTATTACCGCTGGTGGTAACGTTGTTAGATTCGTGCCTGCTTTGAACATTGAGGATGAGGTTATAATAGAAGGGTTGAAGTTGTTCGAAACTGCCTTGGAACATACCTTCAATAAATAAGACTCTTTTTTTTTGAGAAAAAAAACAAGTAATTAGTCACTTGCTCATACATAGATTGAACAGTCAACCGGTAGGCTTTAAATGATTGGAAATCCCGTGTAGAAAAAGGAAAAATAAATAAAATTGAATGTCAAACGGTATACCCTCAGGTATGATACAGCACCAAAACAAAAGGGTTTTATTAAAATGGCCACAAGTCAAAAAAAAAAGATTAAGTAACATTTAGATGCCATCGGCATCGATGGCAATCGAAAAATAAAACCCAGCAATCATGGTACAATATAGCAAGATTAAAATCGAACCTTTGAAATAGTTCGATTTCCCCTCGGCGTAGATATAAGTGAACATGTAAACCGAGATCAACGATGCAATAAAGTCCCAACGTGGGAAGATCAACGTAAACATAGAGAAAACATCTGCCGTCTCCGGATCATAGTTGATAAACGTTGAATACAAGTTGACAACAGGAATCTGTAACAAGCACACCTGAAGCGCATATGCAGAACCAATTTCCATAGAAAGGGCAACGTTTCCATGCATTGCAAACGAGATGGCATTAACAAACTCTGTGGTGTTTGGTATGAGTGCAAAGACAGTCAATCCTAGTAGTTTGGGATTGATCGGATACACACTCAAGACATCATCAACAACATCAACTAGAATTTCAGCAATGATGGCATAGAGAAAAGTCGCGGCTAGTAGAATAGTTGTCGATTTGGTCCTTGACCAGTTTGGCGCATCGTGTCCACCCGCTTCTTCTACCGCTGGTGCTGGTGCTGCAACGGGTTGTTGTTGTGGTTGCGGCTGCGGTTGTTGTTGCTGTTGCTGAGCTTGCTGTGCCTGTTGAAGAACCGTAGCTTTGGAAATTGAATGACGATGTTGTAGCGATTGTCTCTTTGGAGCAGCACCGGTACCCGTGGTAGTTGCAACACCGGCACCACCTGAACAGTCCAAACTCAAAGAGTTGATGCTAGTGGTTTCAGGATTGGTGTGGCTAACCTGAGGAGTCTGCATCTCTGTCCTCTTTTCCTTGTCCGCATTCACTGGTGTGCTCCAAATCAGAGCAGCGTGTGTCTTCAAAGTGAACAACAAACCGATACAGTACGCCAGGAACAAGGCAACGGCACAGATGATGGTAAAAGGTCTCAAATATCCCAAGTACAAAGCATCAAAGACAAACCCAGACTGGAACAAATGGCACTTCTTACAGTCCCCACCAATATCAGCCCCATCTCCAACGGTATCACACGCAAAGCACTGAACCTCATACTGACCATAGATCTCGTACAAGATAGTTGGGGAAAGCATCACAACGATGGCGTATAAGAGCATCGTTGATGAGACACCGGCAGAGGCAGGATTATAACGCTGTGTTTTTCTTTTGATTGCGCCACCACACATCGACGTACCTGGAAGAAGAAGCACAGCACCGAGCACAGACCCAATCATGGATCCTTCAACTAGCTTTCCCTTTGATTGATCCAAGGCGATACAGTATAGGAAGATCTCAACGATGGTGGAAAAAAATGCATTGATAACGGCACCAACACCCATCGAAGTCTGAGCAGAGATAGATGCAACTGCTTGTCCTATGAAATATGCCAATGGGACAATAGAAACAAGACACAGAATGAAGATCAACGAGGAGTTTGAAATTAGCAGGTTTTCCAATTTCAAGTACTCCTTGATGAAAAAAAAGTCAACAATGGTAAAAATAACCAAGAAGATCATGTTGATGAAGAAAATGTTGGTACCATCAACGGTATACTTGTAATAGTGGAATCCCAAGGACCTATAGGTGCAAATCAAGACCGACTCTCTCGAGCTGTTAGCCTTGCTGTTTTGCGCATAAGTGACCCCATCTTCAAACCAGAGCGCCAAAGGGTGGCTCTTTATGTGGCCACATAGGATGAAGATCACTTTGGCCATAGGTATGGTAAACACCATGAGCCAAGCGCAGACCCCAATTATGGATAGAACTGGGTAAACGATGAGGTAGAAGAGTAAGAAGAAGATAATTCTTCCAATGTTCCACTTTCCTCTACCAAAAAATCTTCTCTTATAAAACTTGACATTTTCATCATCGTCATCGTCATCGTTGTTGTCCTTGTTATCATTATTGTCGGCATCATTGTACTGTTGTTGGTTCTCACGTGGCTCACCTGACGGTGATGATGAAGCAGTGTACGTGGGAATCTGTTCATTGCCAGTGCCTCCATCTGTGAGCGGTGTTGTTTCGTTTGGAGCCTTTGAAGCTGAGTTTGTGGAAGAATAAAACAACCTTCCTTCCTCATGAGTGTTCCACTCTCTAAAATCAGCCAAAGAACTACCAACGTTGGCGTCTTCCTGAATGTAATTCTTCTCAGATCTTAGAAGGACAAGCTTTCCAAAGGGGAAAAAGAGATAGTATCCTAAGTTGAAGTAGAGCTTTGCATACCTTATGGAGTCGTTTCTCTTGGAGTTTGTAAATATCGAAAAGAGAAAGACAGTCACACCCAATGATGAACAGAGAATAAATAGGGAAAGCCCTAGTGGGAAACTCCATAGAAAGTTGAATAGTTTCACAGACGTGGATATCTGCTTTGTGTAAGGAGAAGAGTGGATATCGTTCTCAGCTGCAATTTCGACAGATCTGTTCTTCTTGTAAATGGCAGGTTTCCAGATACGGATACCAAATGGATGGGTCTCGTTGATTGCATCCTGTCTCTCTCTAAGCGTGAAGGACTCGGCAGAGGAGGTGGACGACTCATCAGAGGGTGTCTCGTTACGCTCTGTAAATTCTGCAAGTTGTGCCTGTAATGAATGAACCGATTGGATATGGGATGGGGGATTGTGGGATGGATGTTGATGCTGGTGCTGATGCTGTTGATTATGCTGTTGTGATGGAATCACCAATGGTGATGGTTGTTGCTGAGCGTTTTGGGATGCTATCCTCGAAGATAGAGCGCTATCACCACTTATTGAATCTTGGCGATCCTCCTCCAGATTCTCCTGTAACGACGTATCCTCGAAATCACTACGGGACAAATCCTCAAATGATGACTTTGAACGTACCTTGTGTATGGCGTCACCTTCTCTCTCTCGCAATGCCTGTATCTCCTTTGAAGCATTGATCAACTTTTCAGCAATGTCACTCTCGATCTCCTCCTGTCTTTTGGATATTCCTTCAGTGCTGCTTCCTTCATTGGCAGACTTCACCAGCAGGGATTTCTTGAATCTATGCCTTAGAGCATCGTTGTAACCCTCTAAGTACTCCCTATTCAGATCTTCTTCAACCTCGTCCTCATCGTCATCAACACTGAATATATACCTTGTAGAAGGAGCCTTTCTTAAGAATGGCCTAGGTCTATTGGCATGAGTCAAGGTAGTCGTTGAGGAGGTGGTTGGGGCCAAGGTTTGAACACCGCTGGCTAGATCTGCCATGTTAGGCGAAGAGATGATTGGTGATTGCACTTGTTTACCATAGCTGTTATTGGTCGTGCTGCTATTAACAGTGTAATTGGTCCCCACTTGTGCGTTTGCAACGGCTGGTGGTGTTTGTGGGGCTGACTTGTCACGCAATAGGACATACTGCCTGTGATGGGAAGCAGAGCCAGGGATCTGATGCGATATGAGTGTATTTGGTGGCAGCTGTGCTGATCTCACAGAGATCGGTTGTCTAAGTGGTTTTGCCCTGCTATTTCCAGTGTTGCTGTTAATGTTGGACGCAGTCAGCACCGGTGAGGAGGAACTTGGCGATGTGGCATTCGAGGTAGTGGGGGTGATGTAGAGATTGCTTATGGGTGTGGGTGTTGTCTTGGGGTTTGCCGAGTCGCCTTTCTTTTGACTGTCCGGTTCTGACATGGTTTCTTTCAGTATGTATTGATAAGTGGCAGATTAAAAATGTATGTTTATCAGCTGGACTGAATGTAAACTTGAAAGAAATTGACTAGAGAAGAGGATAATGACTGTTGAAGTGGTGAAACAATGGTAGGAATGAGCCTGCGTTTTGGAGTGGTTAAACGGTAGTTGTGCAGGCTGTGGTGATTAGTAAAAGGGGATCACTCACACTCACAATCCCAGGCCAAAAAAATGGGAGTAATCAAGTGTTGTATTTACTGTTTGGTGTTGTCAAGCACAAAAGAAAGAGGGTATCCCCCATTATTTTGTCTGTTTGAGTTATCAAACACGTTCCCTTTATTCTTTTCCTCTTTCTCTTTCCCTTCTCCTCCTAACACATGACGCATGGCGCATGGCGGCATCGGCCAATTATAATTCTGAGACGCACGCACATACGCACGGCGGAGATTCTAAAGAAGCACATAAAAGGCTGTTTTGAATCATTGAAAAGTTGGATTTGGGTTTAATAGCATCGGCAGTTGAATACACAGGAGCATTAGATTTTATAAAGAAGTTCGAATTGAGTTACTGGCTACGGTGGTAGCATAGAACAAAGTGGAAAGATAGCATTGAGTCACGGATCATTTCGTGCACGGCCTATACGTCTATCAGTGGAGATCATACTGTCTCTGAACATGGGGATTAGTGGATACATCCAGACGTTCAAAATAAAAGAATACCATACATTAAAGAACTTGTCTTGTTTGAAAAATTAACACCTAAACTAACTAATTCACTGTTCAACCAATTTCAACTCATCACTATCCAAAGTGATTATCTTGACTCCACCATTTTTATAAAGCAGATCAGTCTCGGCACCTTTATCAGGGTACACCCCCCTTGTACAGTCCTTGATAACATAAGTTTTGAATCCCAAGGCAGCTGAATCAATCGAAGAGTTCAAGACACAGTAATCATAAGCAATACCAACAGTATAGACATGGGTGATATTGTTTTCTTTCAAGAAACTCTCACACTCTGTATGGTGTAGCTTCCAGGTATCCTGGAAGCACGAATAATATTCTCTGTCCTGTAGGTACCCCTTCTTGACTAAAGCAATTGGAATTCTGTGAGAGTTGACAAGCTCTGTGAATTTTTCATCAAACTCCGTAGGAAAAGATGAACCAAATGTCTCTTGAACGCAATGATCAGGCCATAACACCTGTTCTTTGGTCTCCTTCGATCCTTCAATTGGGTGCTCAAACACCTTTGTCGTATAAGGCTCTTGTCCATGGTTGGATGCAAACGATGTGTGGTCCTTTGGATGCCAGTCTTTGGTTGCTATGATTGCCTTCCAGTGATATTTGTTCAAGTCTAGCAAGTTGAGTATTAATGGGATTGTGCTCCTGCCATCTGCCACTGCCAAACTACCATTGGGTGGTAGAAAGTCTTCCTGCAAATCAACCACTATTAATGCAGGGTTGAACTGTTGAGTTGTGGATTGCATTGTTTTGATTCGAAGGGTTGGTCTTTCTGCGAGACTGAGAAAGAGTTAAGTAAAGTCGAGTAGCTAGTAGTTTGCAAGAGATTGCTGATGGTGAAAGAAGAAGAATGAAGTAGTAGAATGAAGCAAAAAAGTTTCAAACAGCTGAGGAGTATTCAAGGATACCCTCTGTATATTTATACATAAGTAATCCAAGTGGAAGAATCACCAGGTGTTGTTTTGTGGATAAGGAGAGGATAGATAACCTGATGTGATGTGCAACACTTGCTTGATTCTCTTTCAACGGTGTGCGCCAGATGGGGAACTACAGCCGGGGTTCTTTCTCTTCAGCCCTACCACCTACACTAACCACTTTTCACAATGATTATACGACGAGTCAATTGATCTGATTGATGTAACACAGTATAATATATCTCGAACAACAACAGGCAACAGACAACCCAACCTATCATCTATCCCTACTGTGCAAGAGGCTATTCACTCAGATCAAGCCAAAATCAACCTCCCTCCCTCACTGCCTACTCGCTCTCTCTACTCTACTCACTCACCTTCTTTTAAACGCGAGTGTTCCTTGTTATTAATGCTATGCCTCCCGGAGACACACTCTTGATCGACCTCGTTCTTCTTGCTCCCTCCGTACAACATCACTTGACTCCTTCTCTTCTTTTATGCCCACTTCTTTTTTTGCACTAACGCCTACACCTATCAATAACCAAACGGATCCTATCTTTAACGATGACCACACAACCTGGCGGGTATCAATCAGAGAATCATAGATACGACAAGTTTGCATTCTACGCTGAGTTGAGTTATGAAGTGGGATCATCAGAGTCTCCATCTCCTTCCATAACAGCTTCATCAACTACAAACACAGACAGCACAAGTGCAGGAACAGGAACAGGAACAGGTACAGGTACAGGTACAGGTACAGTTACAACCACCAAAGAACAGTCTTACTATGCAGCTTTAAACGAATCCCCCCTAGAAAACAGTGTTCCACAGTACTCAATTTCCTTCATCCATGACACAATCACTAAGGGTCAGAATAATGCAATTAAAAGCTTACAGGTGAATGAGAGCCTTAGGTTTGAAACAATGAGAAAAACAATTGACCGGATGCATATAGATGACCATGACAACGAGATGCAGTTGGAACTAGTCACCGTTTTGACAATCTCGAAAATGGTGAGGCAGATTTCCACCTTGCTCGAAGAACCTTTGCAACAAGAGACTTTTAACAGAGTGGCAAGCATGTGCCTATCACTTTTGGGATTATTCAAATATCATTTTCAGCTTCCCCAGCGCCATTCCAACTTTGGATTCAATAACTTTGGATTGCTATTAGGTTCAGAGGATACAAGTTTGATCAACCCCTTTTTGAAAGTCCTCTTTGTTAGTCCAAAGTTTGAATCACCGCACCACCGGAGATTGAAATCTGTGCTCTCCCTATTGATATCGTTCCATTTCATGAATCAAGATTTGTTCAACTCTTTCATGTCAACTATGCAGAGGACTGGCACCATGGACATGTTTTCTCACATCTTTGGCGGTGAACACATAAGGTCATCGGACATTGATCAGGAATGTACCGATGGACTTTTCTCATTGTTTACACGTTTTAATCACTCTTTATTGCTCGATCAAAGTACACTATCCCAAGATCACACTCATTCCAAACTACTATCATTGATTCTTCCCAACGCATGCGACGCAATGATTTACAAGTCCATCACCCACGTAATGGATTTGCACAATTGTTTTTCAAAAATCGGTAGCGGGGAAATTGATTCGGCACTTGATGGTTCGAGCATATCCGCCATTCTGTCATCTTATCTCACAGATACCCTTCACAAAGAGACAACTTTTCTCTTTTGCATGAATCGCACTGATTCTGTGCTGTTGCTTCATCAGTTAGCATTCTGTACAGACACTCAAGTATGCCTTGCAAACAGAAGAAAGATATGCCATTATTTACTTGTCAAGATCAGCGAAGATTTGACCATTAACTTTCCCCTCATGAATATCAGGAACGAAACCATGACGAGAACATTATTGAAGATGAGTAACCCCAATTTCCAGCAGTGTTTGGGAATATCAGAATCTTCAACTAAATCAGCAGTTAACGAGACCACCATATCTGTCTTGTTTGAGATAATAGATCACAACTTCAAGTTGGATCTTTCTAATGAAAAGAGCTTACTCCAATGTCTAAAGGCTAGTTTGAACACTATCAATGAAAACTTGTCTTCAGAGGATTCATTTTTAACCTTGCATGGTTTGATCAACGATATGGGAAGTAGCCTGAGTTTGCATGCCATCCTGGACACATTACAGTACATTCTTTCCACACAATTGAATTGCATCTATCATCAATCAAAGCCACAATCTTATCCAGCTGCATTTTCCCACTTGGAAAAACCTTTCCGTTTCAACCTCATACCACCAGTGAGTAGGCTTAACCTTGCCTTTGAAGACAGTTGGAATTATGGGGATAAAATAGGCCAAAACATGACGTTGAATGCAGAAACATCAAACTTTTTTAATCAAATCGAAGGGTCAGCTATTTTAAAGCAGTTCGCTTGCACTAGACTCCTTCAAGATTGTCTTATCCTCGTTGGCATCATTAGGTCAAAAACTTATAATCATCTTAGACAAATCAACGATCAGACCGAGATTATGAAGTTCTATTCAAGTAATAACACTAACGACGAGAAACTTTATAAATTCAGGCAAAAATCATTTACTCAGCTTGCCATGTTCAAGTCTGGCCATGGACTTGATTTCAAGATTCTCGGCAAAGCAATTGAACTCAATTTATCCTCCATGTTTGCCACATTAATGGTCGGAGGTGGCTATCATTGCGATTACAAGTTAATAAACTCACAGGACACCTACGAGAAGTCCTTTTTAAACCTCATTCATCATCTGCAAGTGGACTCACTAATAAGCAACATTCTAATTTACAAAGAGTTTGGTCTATTTACCTTGCTCAAATTCATAAAGAACCTTTTGCTGAAGGACTTGAGTCTTGTCCCACTCACCTCGCGCTTACTAGCCGAGATTCTCTGTCCAGAAACGCCAACATCAAGCCCGAAGATACGTGACATCTCCAAAGTGATCCAGGAGAGCGAAACCTTGGGAAACTTGGTCAGACAGTATGTTGAAAGCTTTGACGTTAGACAGACCGACTCATCTGGAAGATTGAACGATTTCTTGAGGGCTCACCCATCGCCGTTGAAACCTTCAAAGATATCCAAGGGTACAGTCACGCTGGATCTGAAAAACTTTGCTTCAGTACTAGGTTACGAAGACGAAAGTATTTTCGGTGGAAGTTAGTGGCTTGTACTCGCCATTCTTTTGGTTCAACGTTTTGCCACTTGTACCAACTTAACACAGTTAAACACAGTCACCGCCCCCTTACTCAATCTGATGCGCTAGTACATATTTATATACCCATTTTGCAAACCGTACCGTTTCGGTGCATCTGCTCATGTTTCAAGTGAGGCTTGCATTTCACTGTTTTGATGCCATCTGTTGGTTGACCTTCCTGCACCTCTTCATCTGTTGGCATTCTAGAACGATCAGCATACTTTTAATCTTTGCTTGCTTGTATGCATCCTTTCTTTGCATTTTTTATTTTGTTTTCGAATCCTTTACATTCCAATTTCGTTGCTGTTTTTATTGTTATTATTGTTGTTGCACTTGCGCAGTTTGGTTCGTTGTATACACCCATCTATGCACGGTCCCTTCGCATACCTAATTAATCTGAATAATCTGTACCTTTGAAACGAATAATGTAGAGTTTATCAAGGCATGTCTTTGTGTAAATCAGTATACAATGTATTAAATTTTGATTGAAGAGAACAAAAAAAAAGGATGATAAATACAAACATGGCGGTTGAAGGAAGAAACACAAGAAGAGAATCAACGATAAAAGAGAGATAAAATCAAATATAATTATTATGGAAAGATGCAGAGTCACACCTGAAAAAAAGATATAGCTTTATGAAGATATTGGACGATGGCGTACCAGTGATGGGAGAGGGGATAAAATGGACTGCACCACTACTGTGAATCATTCAATGGTCAAACTCCCAAAATTTGCTTTCCCTGAGTACCATACTTCTCCATCAACCCAACAGCCTCGCTCTGTGGCAAGGTACTTAACAAGGATTTAATGGATGCAATCACCTTCTCCAAAGTCTTTCCAGAGATAGAACCGAACAGAGCAGCTTGCATAACATCGTCAAGCACCTTTGGGACTTGATTCGTGATGGCAGGATGCCTCTGATCGATCAAGTTGCTCAAAAACATGTAAGTGAATGCAGCAGCTTCTTCATCCTGCAAGACAGGCAACAACTTGACCCAGTTTGATATCAACTCTTGCAAGTCTGGAATCTGATCACCAAAGAAACGCATTATCTTTGATATACTCGAGATTGAGTTCTCGGTGGCTAGTAGATTTTCTTCAGCCTTCGAATCCGGAACGTTACACATCTGAAGCATCGATGGAAGCGTTGCTATGCAAAAGTGAGAGTATAATGAACCACCGTATTGTGCGCAAACACCGACACAGTAAGAAGAGGTTTGCCTGATTGAAGCATATGGAGAAGTCAAAGATTCACCAACTGGGTTCATGAATAAGTCTTTGAAGTTGTACGATTGAGCACCTGTAAATTCAACAAGATCAGACACAGCACATAGACCAACCATACGCAACGCCTCCGTATCGTCGTTTAAGAAAGATGCAATCGTTGGAATGATGGCTTGGAAAGCAGGCAAAAAGTTCTCACGGCAAGCTTTGAAGACAGTCGTTATTCCCTTCGTCACTTCATCAAGTAATTCCTCATCTGTGTATTCCTCCTCATCCTCTGGAATCTCCTCGTTATACTCGTCATCCTCGCTATCACGAGACTTGATACGGGTATACGTCTCCGTCAAGTTGGTCTCAACAGACTTACCAAAGTTTAACAACTGTTCTGCGGACAATGGATCAGGACTCATCAATTCACAGCCTTTGGTTATGGCATAGTAGTAAGCAACCAATAGTTCTGGAACTGGGTCGCTGCCCAGCTGATGAATTAGCTTGTTTGCCATTTCGGACCACAATGTCATGGCTTGTGGGGATTTTGCAGAGCCAGTGGCTTCAATGACACAGGCCAAAAGTGCTGGCATCGCCAGTGCAGATGAACCTCTGACACCGTCGTGTAGGTAAAAGTCCAAACCTGGAATCACAACACCGGTGGCGATCTCTTCGACATATGGAGCAAATTCAGCTCCCAACACTTCAGCATAACTCTTCAGCAGTTCGATCGCGCCAGTCTTGTCGTCTAGGATGGCCGTGTGAACAGCAATGTGCTTTCCTGACAACTGTATAACGTCATATTCTTCATTTTGGTTGATCTCATCTAATTCTTCCTCTTCAACAACCGAGATATCCTGAGTTGCCTTTGCAGCTTCCAATAGCGGAGGCAAAACACCTGGTAAGAATGGAAGGAAGTCTCTTCCAATCAACTTGCAAATCCTGCTCCAACCTTGTTCTAAATACGTCTTCACTGGATCATCCTCACCCTGTATGTTGTTCTGTAGATTAGCAAATATTTGAACCATCTGTTCGGCATTGGAAGCAAACTTTTCCTTTCCAACTGCCAAGGCTATCAATGTCGAACATTCAATGGATTTAGCCTTCAACAATCTATTTTCCTCACCCATGTCTGCCTTTAAAACATCGACCAACAATGGCATCAATGTGTCATAGTACTTGAAGAACTTGGTCTTTGCAGAATCGGCAACAATGGCAATCGTTGTGATAACTTGCTCTTGGACATAACGCTTTGGAGCACTTTGCAACAAGGTCAACAAATTCGTTAGCAAACTGTCCAAGTATGGTTCCAAAACTTCCTTTGTTGCACCTTCGCAAAAGTTGACCAAAGCACAGGCAGCATGAGTTTGAACTCTAGGAACATTTTTAGTTGTGAGCATGGAGATCAAGGCAGGCAATATGCGATCACCAGAGGTTCTTTGAATATCATCAGCGAAATCGGTGGATATTTGACCAAGAGCATTACAGCAGGCATACTGAACTCTTGGATGTGGGTCTTGTAAAGAAGGCAGGATTAGGTCCAATATCCTTGGAATCTCACCAATCAACACCTCCCTACAACCTTCGGTGGCTGATGACAAGGCCATCATGGATGCCTGTCTTTCATGCCAGTCGGAAGACTGGATCATCTGTGGCAAGTATTGGAAAAGAGGACCCGCTAGTGATTGCCCACCTAGTTTTAACGAAACTCTGTCCAATGATTGTCTAGCAGCATTGTATTCCTCTTCGTCTTCTTCGTCGTCTAATTCGTCAGAGTTGTTCCATTCAGCACAGTCTTCATCATCAACACAAACCTCAGTCATCAATTGTAAGGTGATTAGAACCATTGTAGAAGCATACGATTGCTCTCTCTTGCACATGTTAGGCGAAGTTTCACAGAATGTTGTTAGTAACTCCAATGCTGCTAGCCTGGCACCTGACTCTAAATCTTTGTTCTTGGACACTTCAGAGCAGAACTGAATGATTGTAGGGAACATTGGCTTGAACATCTTTGGTGCCAGGTCCACCAACTCAATCAAGCTTTCCAAAACTGAAGCTAGTGCTTGCTCCTTCCCATTTTCCAACAGCCTTGGCAATGAGTTCAATAAGTTTGGCAAGAGAGGACTCAAGTTTGTCCATTTTGACTTTGGTAGGTTCTCAAAGAAGGCAACAAATGCAGAACAGGCTGCAATTCTTACGTCATCATTTGAGTCTTCAAACCCAAGATGGAACATTTTCAAGGAGTCATCTAAGTGATGGTTTGTAATGATATGTGGTGATGTTGTAATGATTCTATACGCCGATTCTCTAAAACTTGGATCTTGATTCGTGGTAGACTGCATGATGGTAGGTAACAACTCCACCCACTCGTAGGAATCATCCTTTGCAACTTCGGCAATAGCATCGGCCAACTTGTGTCTCACATTGTTGGATTGATTGGTGGTGAAGCCTGATAACAAAGAGTTACGAATTTCAGTCTTTGCGCCATCACCAATGTGGTCAATCTGTCTTGCAGTTACTGAATAACCCTGTTCACTTGGCGACTTGATCGCAAATCTCCTGAACAAGACAGCAGCAAATGATTTCGAACCGTCATCTGGACCATTTGAAGATTGGTGGGCCAAGAAAGCCAACAGAATGTCGATGCGGTCTTTCTTGTTCCACTCCTTGCTCAAGCTTTGTTCAGCACTTTGACGAACGGCATTGTTGGTGGAGCCCAAAGCTGCCATAAGTTGGATCAAGGCATCAGAGATATTTTGAGGGATGGTCGACATGCCTGAGGTGGTGAATATATGGATCTTTGAGAGGGACAAAAAGAGGTTGAAAAACTATGGATCCACAAAAGAAAGCAACGAGTAGAGTGTTTTGAATGATGGGGTTGACTCTCCAGGTAATGTGGGTATACGGAATTTAAACCGTTTAATGTAAAGTTGGTTGTTTTCTCTAAACGAATATCACAGTTTAGATGTCTAACTCTTAATCAACTCAAAGTGTTCATGTTCTGATCAAAGGTGAAGATAGTTGATATATCTGTCTACAATAATACATTCTGTGGTTTTTTTCATCCTTTGTGCCATTGCTTGTGCGCCAGGAAGGTTGTTGTTTAAAAGCTCTGTCTATGTCATGCATTACGTAAACTGCAAAAAATTTAAAGGATGATTTCTCAAATTTTTTTCTTTTTTTTCCATTTCCAAATATATTTTTTGTACTTTTTGTAGATTAGCATGGTGCCATTGTAAAGGTTGATAAGGAATTGATTGACTATACTGAAGATATAACCAATTGGTAACAGCTGACAGGATTCAAGAAGAGCATCACAACAAAAATGGGTTTAGCAGCACCAAGATCCAAGCAAAGGTTTGGCCTTGATCCCAGAAACACAAACTGGTCCAATAACATGACAAGATTTGGAGCCCAGCATCTGTCAAAGCTCGGTTGGAAACCTGGAGATGGTCTAGGCCTGGTGAAGAATTCAATGACTACGCATATCAAGGTTGTCTTCAAAGAGGGCAATGTCGGACTAGGTGCAAACCTTCACAAGAAGAGAGAAAAGGTAGACGAGTTTGACAGCGGGGAATGCACAGGATTGGATGTCTTTCAAAGGCTATTGGGAAGGCTGAATGGTAACGAAGAACAGATAGAGAGCGAGCTCGAGAGAAAAAAGGCTGATAGAATAATAAACGGAAGATGGGGTATTAGTTTTGTCAAAGGAGATGTGCTAAGGAGCACTTGGGACACCGAGAAGAAGATCATGAAAAGCGATCCTGAAGCTTCCGCTAGCGATAGGAAAGAGAAAAAGTCGAGAAAGAGAAAACTAGAAACAGGAGAGGACGACAGGGCTGAGAAAAAGGAGCAGAAGATACAGAAGAGAGAGAAGAAGGATAAAAAAGAGAAGAAGGAAAAGAAGGACAAGAAATCGAAGGAAGAGGTTACGCAAACGAAGGAAACGAAATCGAAATTGAAGAAGAAGGAAAAGAAGGGCAAGAAAAAAGACAAGAAGTCCAAGAAATCGAGAAAGGAGGAGAAGGAAGCAGTAACTAGAGACTCTATGCTGCAAGCCAAAGAAAGTACAGAATCTACTCCAAAGGTGATACAAAGCAGACTGGCTTTAAGATCGAAATGGATCAAGCAAAAGAGAGCGGCTGTGATGGATCCCAAGGCACTGCAAGAAATCTTCATGGTGAAATAAGGAACATTTGCTTCGTCAACGCTGAGACTAATAAAATTCCTACATAACATTACCTCTATTTATTAGAACAGTCATATTTACACAGACTCTATTCAGATAGTTTACTGATTCTGTTTTTATTTGCCCTGGCCATTAACTACGCTTCTCCAAATTGTGGGTGGATATGAAGAATGAACCTTACATTTATAGAAGGTCTAAAAAGCCAAGCTCACAAGTTAAAAAGTAAACGGAAAACAAACAAAACAAAGGGTTAATGTATAAAATGGATCTAGGTTGAAGAATTTAAACCAATAGATACGAAAATCCACCGGCAAAAAAGGTGGCAAAAGCAACCAATGCTCCAATTGACTTTCCATTGACCGGCTGGACGCCAGGCGCAGCAAGTCCAGAAGATGTGGAAGATGAGGAAGAGGTGGAAGAACTGGCGCTGGAAGAACCTGAACTTGAACTTGAACCTGAACCAGAAGCAGAACCAGCATTGGTTGCAGCTGCGGATGCAGAACTGATGATTGCAGAACAGCTTGAACTACCACTAACGCTATTATTGATACTAGCAGAACCATCAAAGTCACAGGCCGAAGAAGATTCATCTTGATCCTCGTAGTATTTATTCAGCAAGTAGTCCAGCATTTCCTTTGAGGAGCAGTAAGAGTAAGCACCGTAAGTTCCTTTCTCACCATCAGCCGAAATATCAGAACAATCGATATAGTTACAAACAAGACTGAACAAGTCACCGTAGTCTGATTCATCAACGTCATCGGACACAACGCACTTAGAGGAACTGGAAATACAGTCACAAACGTCCTTATCTGGAGTTGGTGGCAAGTCGGTAGCAGCCTTCCAATCGGAGTCGGTTGCTGGGCATGCCAATTGAGTGGCGGTGGCGGAAAC
Source organism: Ogataea pignaliae (assembly GCA_030570775.1). Classification (NCBI taxonomy): domain Eukaryota; kingdom Fungi; phylum Ascomycota; class Pichiomycetes; order Pichiales; family Pichiaceae; genus Ogataea; species Ogataea pignaliae. Next base: position 14,167 of record JAJLWO010000068.1, on the reverse strand, counting down.
CTGGGAAGCGGTAGCACTAGTTGGTGAAATTGAGGCAAATTCAGACTTCAAGTTTGTAAAATCACCCAAGGTGGAAACATCATCACCATCAATGCTAACCAACCCGTATTCGTTCTCCTCTTCAAAGTACATGTAGACGATACCACCAGACCAAACATCAGTCATCTTGTCAGAGTATAGAGCAGCAACCTCCGTGAATAATCTTGGCCTTTGAGAATTACAGCCAAATTCACTGAAGAATGCAGGAATGGTCAAGTTGGAAAACTCTTCGGTTCTATCCTCATAACCAGAGGTAGAGAAGGATGAGTTACCGCACCATTCGTACATGTTGATACCATAAAAGTCAGAAACGACATCCTCATCACCACAGGAAAAGTAATCAGCAGATTGGATTCTGGTATCGGCATCATCATTGGCTGAATAACCAACCGGAATGGAACGGTAGCCTTGATCAGACATATATTGTCTCATGTCTCTAATTGCAGCCTTGACAAAAGGAGCAGAATCGGTGTTTGTAGAATTGGTGATGACTTCATTACCTGCAAAGAAACCCAAAACGTTATCATAGTTCTGGAACATATCAATCACAGTAGTATAACGGTCGTACAACTCGGTTGTCCAAGCTGGAGAGTCCGTAATAATTGATTCATCAGGGGATGAAAGATCGGCAATAACATAGATACCAGCATCTTGTAAAGCTTCCATACAGGCGTCGTGGCTCTCCGTTGCGTTGACTGCGTAGACCCTGATCACATTTGCTCCAAGTTCTTGCAAGTATGGTATGTCTCTCTTACAAGTCGAGGAATCTGACAATGGATCAACGTATTTTGCGGTTGTTTCAACACCTTCTGTGTTTTTTTGGTAGGCAACACCCTTCATGTAGAACTGTGAGCCATTGTTGGAGAAGAAGAATTTGTTTCCAACAACTTCTATGGTGTCCAAAGCAAAAGTGGTTGAAGCTAAGGTAGCAGCGAGTGCTAGAACGTTTCTTAATTGCATTTTTACTTTCTGCAGTCTTAGATTTGATTGTAACGAGTGAAATGCTTTCTGGATCTCTTCTCCAAGTTGAACGAGTGATATAAGTGAATGAATTGGTGGTGAAAGTTTCAACGAAAGAAAACTGATCAGTGAGGAGTCCAGTAGGGATGGATGAATATCCTGATGATGCAATCTTGAAAGTTGGAAAAGAGAATGAGTTTTAAAGTATCTCAGGAGAACAAGCAAGGAAGAACAAGATTGCAAAAGTCAACAGAGAGCATATTTGTCTATATAGCTGGTAAAACGAGGCGAAGGCAGTAGGAATTAGGATTGATTCGGCAAGATCAAACACGCTCCAGTGAATTTCACCAATTCGCCTGTAGAAGGAGGTGGGACTAGGAAGGACGACAAGACACGGTCAGAAACCAAAACATAACAAAACAATTGACGGGTGTGCTAGGTAAATAGATGTTCGAGACTTGTACAAAGTGGATTCCACCATCAAAGGAAGCGATTGAATTGCATACAAATGAGATGTGAATAGTAGAAATAGAAAGAGTCTTACTATCGGGATGCCAACGTTGGTTACTGTACTGTACTAAGTGAGGAAAAGCGGAGGGGGTAGCAGGGTATATCACTGATGTTTGCTATTTAGTTGACACTTGGCAAAGTTGCGAAAGAGCAGCTAACATTCTATTCAGAGATTGTCAGGATTTTCTTTCTGGTGGTATTGAAGTCTCTCCTAAGTGGATGGTTAAAATTGAGCTGCAAGCAAGTTACCAAATTAGAGCTCAGAAACATACGGGTTAGATCATTCGATGTCTATGTCTACATTCTTTGAACTCTGTTTCAGTTACCATCCATATGTGTATACATATATCTACTACTACCTCTGTAGGGATCAATTGAGAGCCTATAGTAATTAATGACTTCATGATGATGCAAATATGTGCATCGTCTTTGGAAACCTGCATTGCGCTGGACAACAATAAAAATATGCACTAGGGGTCGTGGGGGCTTTTTCAGGAACGGCCGCCGGGGATGCTCCATTAGTCGGAGATTATGGGGCTACTACTACCATGGGAGGCAGGGAAGGAAGGGTAGCGGGGCGGGGGCTTACACGGGATTTTCAGGGGGGGGGGGGAAGGAACAAAAACAACTGGCGGAAGATGCCGTGGGGTGTGGGGCCTCGAAGCTCAATTACAAGTTCTATTAATAGACAATAGCAGATAGCAAGGGCAAGCAAGCACTAGACAAAGGTTTACTCCCAATAGTCTGATTACTACCATGAGATTATACTATACCTATCAAGAATACCTTCGGTTTCTGTCTACCTCGTAGACATAAAGAAAACTCTGACGGTTGGCTGGTATATATACCATGCTTTGGGCTAGACCGTGAAGTCTTCCAGTTGAAGCCAACAGCTTTCACCATACCACGTCTATTGCCATGCCACACCGTACCCTTTTCTTTTTCTAACTGCAACGTTGAGCCCCTTTAAAACCAGCAACAACTTCCAAACTTACACCCTCAACATACGTACAACTCAAGTACAAGGTTTATGTCGTAGGAAAAAGAGAGAGAGGATTCCCCAGGTGCTGCTCAAGGTGCTCGTAGGCCCCACCAGGGATCATCAAGTTGATGTACTGTAAGCTTTAACAATCGCTCCCTCTATTCTTGGCGAGCATTCCCTCATGAAAAGTCCACCTTTGAAACCAGGCCATTGGGATAATGTTTACAGTTTCCTCTGAAAGTTGAAGATCTTTTTGGAAAAACACATTTGACAATGCTACAAGGCTAGAAATACCTCGTTTTGGCCAAGACATCAATCTCGATACAGTAGCGTTTGTGGATCTGTAGCAATAGATTGAGACAAGTATAACGATATATTCAATATATATATAAGGATTGATAGATGCTCCGATAATTTTTGGAATTGTTCGAAAGTGAGCATTTCTTGCAAAGTGCATATGTAGGGACAGAAGAGGAGGACCCTTCCTTTCGTTTCACTCGTGCTCCAAAGATTTGACATATAAGCCTTATGGCTCATAATCTCACAAGTACAACCAACCAATTGCTTAGAAACTCCGGTACAAAATTAATTGCCTGTCCAAGCCGTAACGAAGTGCAAGAAAACCTACACAGATGATAATTCTCTTAAGCATCAATTTACAGGAGAACAGAATGATAGAGTCTAAATCAACAAATAATACCATGGTGGAAAAAATAACACTAAACAGAAAGAGAAAAGACTAAAAGCAGAAGGTCCGAAGGGGAGTGAGGGAATACAAAATAAGTTTCAGACGCTTTTTTGTATTTTGAAGAAAGCATCAAAGCTTCAAATCTATAGGGAAACAGCAAACATACCAACGATGAAGCACAAGGCCATCATGGCCCAACCAGCAGCGGAACCGGAAGACTTGACCATACCAGAAGCAACACCGGAAGAAGTGGACGATGATGAAGAAGACGATGATGATGAAGAGCCAGAACCAGAACCAGAACTAGAGGAAGTTGAACCAGTGGCTCCTGAGACAGTACCTGTGATGGTACCGGTACCGGAAGTACCAGCGGCGCTCAAGACAGAAGAACATGAAGAGGCAGTACTTCCAGACTGGGTGGTTGCTGAACCGTCAAAGTCACAAGCTGAACTGTCCTCATCCTGTTCTTTGTAGTATAGATCAAGCACGAACGACAGCATATCCTTAGAGGAACAGAAGGAATATGCACCGTATGAACCAGTGGTTCCATCAGAAGTGATTCCTGAGCAGTCAATATAACCACAGACGGTGGAGAATAGGTCGGCATAGTCGTCACTGTCAACGTCATCTGCAACAACACATGTTAGCGATGTTGCCATACAGTCACAGACTGAGTCTTGTGGGGTTGGTGGGAGAACGGTGGCGGCCTTCCAGTATTTACCTGTTGCTGGGCATGCAAAGTCACCGGTTGCAGCGGTGGCTTCCGAACTGGCTGCGGAGGTTGGGTCAATATCGTTAATTTCGGAGGAGTAGTATGCATAGTCGGTCATGGTTGAGACTGATGTTGAGTCAATCTCTGAAACTAGACCATAGTTGTTTGTCTCTTCGAAATACATGTAGACGATACCACCGGACCAGACATCTGTCATCTCATCAGAGAATAGAGCAGCAATTTCCGTGAACTTTCTTGGTTGGACGGTGTTACAGCCGTATTCGGAGAAGAAAGCTGGAATGGTCAAGTTGGAGAATTCTTCTGTTCTGGATTCGTAACCGGAAGTTGAGAAGGTTGAAGTACCACACCATTCGTACATGTTGATACCATAGAAGTCGGCCATCTCGTCAGTTTCACCACAGTTGAAGTAGTCAGCGGATTGAGTTCTAGTTTCAGAATCATCGTTGGCAGAGTAGCCAATTGGGATGGAACGGTAACCTTGGTCAGACATGTAAGACTTCATGTCTCTGATTGCAGCCTTGACAAATGGAGCAGCATCTGTGTTTGATGAGTTGGTGATGACTTCGTTACCTGCAAAGAAACCCAACACGTTGTCATAACCTTCCATCATATCGATAACAGCGGTATAACGTTCGTACAAGGACAAACTCCATTCAGGATCGGTTGTGGAGATGGAGAGAGTTGGTTCGGATAGATCAGCAATGACGTAGATACCAGCGTCTTGCAATAGAGACATACAATCATCGTGATCGGAGTCAACGTCCAAGGCGTAAACTCTGACAACGTTGGTGTTTAAATCTTGCAAGTATGGGATATCACGAGCACATGTGGTTTTGTCGGCCAATGGATCGACGAACGAGCTGTTGTCTGACCCGGACGTGTCTGCTTGGTAAGCAACACCTCTGATGTAGAATTGCGAACCGTTGTTTGAGAAGAAGAACTTGTTACCAACAACCTCGATGGTTGGTAGGTCTGAAGCGGCAATTGCTGCCATTGACGATAGCAAAGCAGTAGCCAACGATCTGAATAACATGATTGTAGTTTTGAATGTTGTTGTTGTCTTTTCCGTCTGTGGTATTCTTTAACCTGATACGATGATTTGGCAAGGATATACTTGTAAGAAAAGTCAGGTTTACTAGTGATTTTGTACCTTTGCCAAAATTTACTTTGACCTTCAAAATGTCAATAAAAGAGTTAATGATTTTAACAAAAGGAGGAGAACTGCAAGGAAGGATACTGAGAGTGACTGTGGTATGGCGTATGGAATCAGAATCGATTCACCAGCTGTTGTTGTTATTATCGAGTTTACAGCTGTGCGTGTATTATGAGTGTACGGTATATATGCATGAAAAATTTAGACTGATGGATCCTTTCTTTCTATTGGGTGTGCACAGGACGGGGCACGGCCCATTACACCACGAAAGCCCCGTGCAGGCACCTCCCCAGCCACCCATACACGGTCGCTCTTCCCTGCCTTGGATAAACCTACCACGGTCCACTTGCTTAAGCATCAAAGCATTATAGTTCAGCAGACACTCGTCAAATCTTAGGCGTCGAAACTATTATTGGCACAAAATGCTACACTTGGGCAGATGAAAACATTCACCTGTTCGATAATCGTCACCTACGCCAGCACCCACATACCTTGATTTAATGTACTACGCATCGAAAGCTTGATTGAATACGTGCTCAATCACTTGAAGTGTATCTTCTTGGAAAACCTTATACAGCTCAACAGCCCACGGTGCTAGCAGTTAGTGGCCCAGCCTGGCCATCCCCCGCGCCGTGGTATCTGGAGCGCAGGCAGGCGCAGTGACCGAAGGGCTGTTTACATTTCCGAATTTGGCTAAGATTGGATCGACGAGAGATGATGTAGCATCTATAGAAATACACACGGCCCAGTGCTTGCTGGGGTAGTGAGTGGATCTTACTCATATCAGCTTTGTAGATACACACACTATATTTTGTCCCATTAGCACTCCCGCCATGAGAAGCATTTCATTAAGGAGTTTCTGCTAGTGCTGGCTGAGAAAGTTGAAGGCAGCCCCGTGGACTGACTCCCCGAAGAGGGCAGTGGGAGGATGCCGTAGTAGGGTCAATGTCACGTGCCAAGATCCAGGGAGAAGCCTGAAAGCTACCGTATTATATATATGCGTCTATGCATTGCAGGTAAAAAGTCGAGACTCGTTCGTGACGCGATACCAAGTGTGATCTCATTAATATCAAATGAGCTTTTTGATGGGAAGTTCAGGCTGCAGATAGCATGGCTTAGAGTATGCTAATTAATCAAAACTTAACTTGTCTTGCTTCCAACAAACCATTGAAATTCCAAACGAAAAGAGAAAACCTAGATAGTAGTAGTTACCCGCACTTGCCCGCGTTGCCAGGGGGTATGAAATAAGCCGAGCAGCAGGGAAGGGAGGTCTCCCTCACGCGTACGGTGGAATAACCAGCTAAGCGATTCAAACCTCCCTGTGAAAAAAACGTTCTAATCATCCATGGCTTTAAAATTCAATTCCAAAGAAGGATGCACATATAGTCGATGGATGGTCCTATTGGATTTCCGGTTGATTCAGTCAATAGCCGGAATGATAGTCAGAAACTGGTTTCAACAGTCAACTCGTGTTAGTCTCGGACAGGCATACAGGAGGCCATTCAAGGACGAAGGATGGAACGGGTGGGGCACATTGATGACCATTGTGCCTGAAATTGTGGTCCAAATTTGACAGCAACACATTCCAGCTGGAACTCAGTTGTGAGGAAATTGCCATCCAAGTTGTGAAGCGTATTGGTTGAGCCGGTGTGTGTTTCTTTGACCTTCAAAGTGGAAGCTAAAGCTCAGGTGCGAAACGTACGTCGAGGTTGGTTTTCAAGGCAGTATTTGATGGCCTATCCCGAATTGGATCATCAAACAAAGCCGAGAGGACGGAGCTCCATCTTTAGAGCTTCAGCATGGTTACTTGTGGAACGCAATTGCTGTCCAATTGCGGTTTCTACGAGTTGCATCAGAAAGAAGGGATTTTTAAAAGATCGCTCTCGCAACGAAAAAACAGAACGAATTTTCAAACGCCAATTTGGAGACTTTCCAGGGTTGTGACACCTTTGTTACTTTTTCAGGATATGCATCAATGGCGAAAGTGTATTCTGTGATACCGATTGCCCATTCCATAAGTCTCGAAGAAGGTGAAATTACGGTTCAAAGTTAGGCAATTACGCAAAAGCGTTATAAAATGAAGATACAAACAAACAGAGTTTTGAAAAAACACACCATAAGAAGCGCTAGGATTCATAGTTGAAGCTGGCATAAGTTGTTGACCCATTGTGCCTTGTCGCTGCCGGCAGAATACCGTTCAAAACAACGAGTCAAAACGGGAAAATTGTGATTTAAGAAACATTTTTTGTACGCCCTTCCAAGCCTTCCACCAACTTCAAATTACATTTATTGGAAACTCCAATAGCAGAAGTCTATGCTATTGTTGAACTGATATTTTTAACAACTCGTTGAAGACCTCTAATAGATTTTTCAAATTGCTTCTTGATTTTTTGCCTCTCGGAGCGAAATGATATAATCAGAAACTTATATCACTTTCCAAAAACTTTTCAATAAAATTTTCATTTACACCTATACTGATCAACCCATTACATGATAATTTGATGATATTATCCCTTTTTTGTAAATGTTGCTTGAGAAAGGGGAAGATTTATAGGTATCGAAAGACCAATTGTGCGGCTTTACGGCGGGCGCTGAGGCGGAGTGGCGGGATGGCTCCGCGGCGACCCCTGCGTGACTGCCAATTTACCATCACGTGTCAGTATTAACTATGAGCACAGCCTTGAGTTTGAATTTATTTTTCAAATTCTCTTGAAATGAAGTCCTGTACTTGCATGGTGCGGCTCAAGTAAGTAAAATGGGTTTGACTTGGTGGTTGAAACGTTCACACTGTGCTTGGAGGAGTATCAAAGTTTGAAAGTTTCAACTCTTATGCTTTTGCTGCAGGTTGTTTTAAGGCAACAACGTAGCTAGAAGACGAGTAATATGAAGAATGGCATTCGCCTGGTAGCGTAGTACTTTGGTGCGTGTTGCTACGTACCGGTTGGTTCTCCGCTGCAGGGATGGTTGGTTAGAGCTGTTGATTCCAGTCAAATGGATGATTATGACCTGCAAAAGTGCTGCCGAAGTTGAAAAACCTGACCACAAGCTCCTATTACTAGATTGGTTAAATCGTTCCAGCTCCAGATAGGCTGCCAAAGATACTGTCAGAATACCACGATCAACCTCTGTTCAACACACCTGGAATTGGACATGACTAGAGAAATACGAGCTGACTGTTGAGACCGGTTTCTGACTATCATTCCGGCCATTGACTGAACCAGCCGGAAATCCAATAAGACCATCCATCGACAATAATATGAATTGCCAAGCGTGAGTGTTTGCTTGTGTCACCAGCATCACTACGCAAGAGTGTGATTTGCAGTGATCAGGCAAACATCCCGGGCCGTGCTCCAACTTATATCGACTCTGACCACTAATGGACGTGATCGCCGTCTCATTAACTATGTATCTCTTCAAGAGACGTGTGGGGTAAAAAAGCTCACCGTGAGGCTTGTATGGAACGTTGGCATGTATCTACCAAGGCATACAGGAGTACATTATAATGTGTTCGAACTCATAGCAACTAATAGTACTCTTAATGCGATATATATAGGTAGCAGTATAAACATCGTCATTTATCATTTATCTATCACGTAACGTAACGGTCAGAGCATCAATTCGTCCTGGACTGTTACCTCCTAATGCCATCTAGCTCTCTGAGCTGGTCCCCTGAAACTCGTTTTTTCAATGAATCTGAGCAGAATCAACTGATATCTCAGCTAACTGAAAGACTTGAATTTTATTCTTAGCACCTTTTTTCCGCAATGATAGAACGTTGTTTTGCGACGATTTATTTCTCGTTCAACTCATGGGACCATGTCAAATTGAATCTACCCTCAGGAACAACATAGTTTTGCAACTTTTCAACAACCTCTTCTGCAGTGTTAGCAACAACAACGATATTACCGTTTGTCTTAGAGATGAATCCTGACTCTATGGCATGGTTCAAAAACATCAGGAAGCTATCGTAGAAACCATCCACATTGAAAAACACAATTGGCTTCTTGTGAATGCCTAGCTGAGACCACGTTGTTACTTCCATTATCTCTTCCAAAGTACCAAATCCACCAGGCATGGCAACAAATCCACCAGTGGCCTCTAATCCCATCATTCTCTTTCTCGTGTGCATATCTGGAACAATCGTAGTTCTCCCGTAAAAATTATCATCAAGTGGAGTAAGACCCTGATGATTGTCAACAGAAGAGGCAATATCAGCATTGATGGTATCGATCTGAGTTGGACCAGCTCTTTCCTTTTGCACCAAGGCTTCTGGAATGATTCCATGAACCTTACCGTTGCCTGAGAACACTTTCTTAGCAATAACACCCATCAAACCGGTAGTTCCACCACCATACACCAGTCCATAATTGTTGGCTGCTAGTAAAGTACCTAACTCCTCGGCGGCCGTTGTGAATGCCTTGTTGTTACCGAATGAAGAACCACAAAAGACACAAATGGTTTTTGAATCATTGGTGTTGGTGCCTTCAGTTGAGGCCGCAGGTTTTGATGAAGTCATTTTGTGTATCTGTATGATTGTGAATTAGGTCCGTCTATAGTTTTTGCTTATCTTTTTTTCTTCTATTTCTCTACTGAAGTAGATCGATATATTACAGAGATCCAGGGAGAGCAATTGCAGGCTTTATACGTTGCTGCTCGATAAAGATATCGTTAAATAGAGGGCCCAGTTCGATGTTAGTCACCGCCGGTTAGTGTATCAGAATACTGTGTCTGGAAGTCTTGGGGCCGGGTGCACGCACCGGTGTTTGCTTCCTTCCGGAAAAGTGCTGATAGGATCTCTTGGGATCTCCGCGGCAAGAATGAGAAGGCAAACTGGGGCACCTAATCCCTGGTGATTGACCTGGCTGTCTTCACGGGCGCTCCCTGCCTTCAATGGGGCAGTCGTCAAGGGGGGTGCTGAATTTCCGCGGGAAGATTCTCGCATAAAGCTGAGGTAAGATTTTAGATGATAATCTAGCCTGGGCGATGATGTTCAGGGTGATACAAATGCATTTATTGGAATGAGTCACCATCTTTCCAAACAGGAGATAATGAATGTTTACATTGTGAATCCAAGGAAACGCCCGAATGGCGCCGTGGACCAGAAGGTGAAAGAACCTTATGCAATGCATGTGGATTATTCTATGCAAAGTTGTGCAAGAAGTATGGTGAGGACAATGCAAAGAGGGTGATGATGGAGAGGAAAAGTGATGAGGAGCAGGAGTAAAATACCGTTTTGGGGAAAACTTTCTTGTAGCTTGGTGTAGTAATTAAAATGGGTTTGAAAGCTGCTCTCTGTCCAATAGAATGGAATCCAACAAGAACACAATTGCTTCAATGAAATACGAGATCAGCTAATACAAGAAGAGCACAAGGGAAATGCATGACAATTTTGAACGGCAAGAGGAACAGCTAAGGGAGGCCCACAGAGAGTTGGAAAGATTGAATAGATTACAGCAACAGCAACAGCAAAAGCCACTGATAGATGCTCCTCGTCCACCCCCAATGCCTATTACTTGGGCGATAACGGATTGCTAGGTAAGAGACATCGATGATACCTTTTACTCCAATCGTTATCCATATACATAGATATACAAATAAATTAAAATTACTAACAAACGACACTAGTCCGTGGGTCCACAAGAGGTGCCTGCAATATGGTGGAATTATAAAATCATTGAACCTTTAAAACCCCATTATCTTTGCAACTTAAACGTATAACTGAGAGGGAGAGATTCCAGAGTCGCTACCAAAAGCTGAGCCTACAATAATCCCATACTTCTGCTCTTCTTCTTCTTGTTTTCCCTGTAGATTCTGGTGCCAAGCAACACAAAATACAAGATCATACAGATCAACAAAGCGTAAAGCAAAAACTTGACAATTTTCCAAACGAACCAAAACAAACCCGCAAAAAATCCACCATTGGATTCGTTCTTATTCTGTTCCCTCTGTGCTGCTGCTGCAGCAGCCTTATCCATCGTTTCTCTTTCTCTCTTTGCTGCAGATCTACGGCTCTGTGTATTGTTTCTAGCTCTTCTCTTCATCCTCTTTTGCTTCCTCTTGGCTATTCTCTCGTTGATCTTCTTCTTTTGTTGTCCGCCTTTACCCTCAGCTGCATTTCTAGACCCAGGACGGAGATTGCTACCTCCATCCTCCTCATCAGAGCCTGATCCAGTGGCCCCTATGCTTTTCTTCTCCAACCTGTCAATCAAGGCATCGATTGAAGATATAGATTGTCCTTCTTTATCCTTCAACGCCTTGACTTGTATCCTGTTGAGGTCCACGTTATGGAAAAGTTCTCCGGTCTCTGCGCTGACTCCAACGTATGGACTCTCAGGAATAGCGCCTAACCCTAAATCTTCAGTGGTGAAACAGTTCTTCCATTGCCCGTTACCATAAACATCAAAATCCAACTGGAAGTAGCCGGATGATCTCAAATAAGTAACTTTCATTTTGGAGTACCCTGAACCTGCAGCTTTCTTAACGTTGTAGATTCTATGCAATGGACACCCACCAATTTCGGTATCGACACCATCGTTATCCTTTTGATATTTGCCCCATATACCATTATTGCTCTGCACAGAGACGTAAGGGAAGGAAGATGGACCAGAAGATCCGGATCTCTTCCCATTGGCATTCTTATACGTGTCAATGAATATTCCTAACCCATGATAGTCACTCTGCATGCCAAACAAATCCCCCTGTTTCAATGGATCGGAAGTCAACCAAAGTGCCATACCGTCACCAATTAACGAAGTTCTTGTCTGTTCACCAAAGATCTTAAAATCAATCTCAACTTCGAATGATCCAGAGTCAGAGATATGAATGGGTTGGTTGGAAAAGACGTATCCAACGGCATTTGGCCTTTCCGAAACGAGCCTGACGTGATCACTGTTGGAGCTAATCATCATGTTTCCCCCAGATTGATAATTAAACAAAGATAATGTCGTTATGTCGACAAATGGCTTCTGTAGGTTCATGTGTCTGATTTCATGAGTTGTGATATCGTTGTCCCCCAGTAGCTCCTGAACTTCATCTGCTAGTGATTCCTCCTCCATTGATGAAATCACCTCCTCATCACCTACATTGGATGTGGTCTTGGAGCCTGATAAGAAAATTTTATAAAATATGAGGAGAGAAATGATTGCAATGATTGCTCTTGATCTGTTCGTTAGTCTGGAATTTATCCTCGCCAACCTTCGAACGAATTGGCTTTGGTTTTGGAAACCGTGGAACCCGTCCATGATTGTGATCGAGCTGTTTCGGTAATAATACAGGTCCCAATAGGGAGGGGGAAATTGATGTTGTTCTTAGACGTTCACAAGTAGTGTTGATATACTTTCTGTTCAAAGATCAAATCGTTGAGGTTTGGTTGACGACGCCCTGTTTCGAGGAAGCTGAATGAAAAATACCTTGCACATTTGATATGTAATATGCGCTACGTGTATGCATGAAGCGTCGATGGCTCTAAGTACCGATGCTCTCACTCACTCGTTCTGCACCTGCGAAACAGAGAAACACCAAGCCTAGTCGTCACTTTTCCGTTGCAGTCGAATAATGAATGTATAAGTTATATTAGTGTAAAGATAATGTGGAGATAGGCTGTATTTAGATTCGCAGTTGATAGATAATGAATGAAAACGTGATATACTACCATCCTGCTGGTAGATCATGTAGCAGCATCAGCAGCAAGATGAACATTAACGTTCCTGCCGCCACCTTCCAGAGGATAGACCTTTATATAGTCAAAACTATCAACACATTGAGCAACAGTCATCTGTTTGTTGTTCAGGATGCGTGATAGTTCATTCGCAACACTAACGGTGGACTCATACGCATCGTGTTCAAGCATGAGACCTTTATTACCACCCGTTCTTTTGAAATTCTTAACGTCTGAATAGATCTGACCTGGGGTTTTGCTTGGTGGTTGAGTCTCCATCTTCCAATCGAACGTGTCAAAATCCCATAGGACGGCCTGCATGCCAAACAACCTAGCGATGGACCTAACCCTATCGTCAATGCCACCATATGGTGGTCTCCACCATTTAGGGATGTGTCCACCGGTGGCATTCATTGCCCAGATGGACCACTGTAGCTGTGCAATGATGTCTTCGTTGGATAAAGATGGTAAGAACTTGTGTGACCATGTGTGAGATGCCATCAAGTGGCCTTCTTTCTTGGCCTGGTTGTAAATCGCAGGGTATCTCACCACGTTTAGACCGAGGGTGAAAAAAGTGGTCTTTTGCCTTTGTTTCTGTAGTTCTTTCAGTAATTTTGGTGTTGCTGGAGAAGGACCATCGTCAAATGATTGGGAAAGGACTGGACAAGTGTAGGCATCGTCGTATGAGATACACTTGAAGCAGTCGAATGCACATGCTGATGCATCAGGTGGACATGTACCAGGATCTCTTCTTGGGACGTTTGGGATTTTATTGACATCGATAAAGTTCATGGCAATGTATGGTGGTTCCAGACCTGGCCAGGTAGTCATACCAGTAAAATCTGTCAACCATTTTGGGAAAGGGGTGGATGCCATCACAGAGATGTTGAAACTTGGAACCTCTTCCATTGTATATGTTGCTACTGATGAAGAAATCTGTTGCATCTTGAAAGAACCATTTGATATTACCAATGCGCTAGCAAAGGAGATGGATAAAAGGCAAGGTATCAAATAACTCTTTGACAAAAAGGACAAGAATTTCATGTTGAAGGAGTGTTGGAAGGTCAAATAGGTTCACTTTTCAGGCTGACTGGGGAAGTATAGCCAAATGACCATGTAAAATGTGATACAAAGAAAGTACTACTAACTGCTGTTTGTATCTATTGTTTGATTACGAAAATCGTGATAAGGAAGAAAGAACAAAGTGTTAGCCTCTTCTGCTGAACAAGGACCCCCTTTATTTTTACCCCTTTTTAAACCGCCAGGTAAGCGGCGCGACATCTTGGCCTTGTGCGGGTGTGGCCTGGTCTGCCGTCTGCCGTCTCGCTGTGCATTTGGTGGTAAGCACTGTGTGTGGGGGCGGGGGGTCAAGCTTTTTTTTTTTTTTTTTTTTTTTTTTTTTTTTTTTTTTTTTTTCATAGAATACCTATATTTCCATTACTTCT